>KE505771.1:146261-161215 GCA_000441515.1 Elaeis oleifera
TTAAATTAGATTAATTTAATTTTTAAAATTTTTACTTGCATATTTGTTTCAATATTTTTGTATGTATGAAACTATGAAATCTCAATAGTGGTATCAGAGCCACGTCATATGCATAAGATTAAGATTTAGATCTAAAATCTGTAAAAAAAATTTTAGATCTAAAATTTTTATATCGTTCTGACATAAGGTTGTCCTGGCATAATTACTATGCTATATGGTTGTCCTAGAACGATATTAAATTTTGATTAAATAAAATTTAGATCTAATTTTCATCATATATATATTATATATTTTATTGTTTAGATCTGAAAAAAGTTTTGAGATCTATTTTCATTCATATATATAATATATGAAAGCATGTTTAGGACTGAAATCTGTTTGTATGATCTGAACTATATTCATATATATGATATATATTTAAATGTATGATCTAAAAATTATTTCGAGATCAAAACTTACTTTCATGTAAAAAATTTAAATCTAAAATTTAGATTTAAGATCTGAAATTAGTGTTTCTGTATGAGAGATTGGTCATGGGTAGATCAAATTAGGTCATGTAATTGGATTACATTTAGAATTTCTGATTTGATCGTAATAGGTCTAAATCGATTTAGCAGTTAATCAAACTGAGTCAAGTATTGATTAAGATTGGGTCAATAGAGCTTAAGATCATACAATTATTGTTAATTGAATCGATTGACACCCATATGTAGAATCAATTAATCTTAAGACCTAATTCGGCTCTATAGCTCGAATCTGATTCACCTAAGCTAACCTATTTGGATCAATTAACCAATTGATGTTTAAGGTAAGTAATTGAAAGATGGTTATTTAATTGATTTCATTCGCTGATCTGACCAATTTATTGATGTTTAAGAAAACAACAGGAGGACCCCTATCAATCTCCACTTGGCCAATTTGGAAGATTGAGTCTCAAATATGGTTGCTTGATGATTTGATTTAGCCCATGCCAATAAGATCAGTCATATAATGACTGATTAGATGAAACTTAATTTAAATCTCTCTATTAATATTAAGTCCAATGGTCTTCCACCATTGTAGATGTGCGGGCGTGCTACCGGTGTTGATTATTCTCGACTTGTCACAGTGATTCAGTTACATCGAGAACATGCAACCACTCTATTAGTAAAGAGTTACTCCAGGATAAAAATGAGGTTGGACCCAATAACTATTAAGTGAGGGATCCAATGATGGCTTTACACTTGCTTGTGAACAGTGGGTCTGACTTAACTAAAGAGTACGGATAATAACTGTTAGGTGAGTCCACATGACTTAGAGACCAAGTAGCTGCAACATACTTAGAGAAGCATTTGGATAAAGAGTCATTTATGCATTGGTGTGCGTATTATCAATAACTATTAGGTGAGGTGCACGACATTGGTGGGACCGCAGCATCCACTAGAAATTCAGTTGTCGCATTAGGATTTTTATTTCTCCATTCGGAGAGTGTGGAAGATCTGATAAAATAGTGGGAGCCTCTTTTGAGTCTAAAAATATCTAGAGTAAATTATGAAATAAGTACAAACATCCAACTAGAATCTTTGCTCTCTGCTGTTCATTGTGTCAGCTTCCAACCTCTAGCTTAAATTTTAGATATCAACCGTTTAACCAAAACTAATAACATAAACTGGCTCACAAATCTAAAATTATTCTTAATTATAAAAATTAAGCAATATTTTCTATCAGATTATTCTGATGTTAACAACCTGTCCAACCCAAAGTCAACAAGCTATACTTGATGAGTGGATGGACAATGACAATAAAGATAGGTGCTATATGTTGAAGTCTATGTTAGATGAACTTCAACGTATGCATGAGCACATGTTCACTATCAACGACACATTAATTTATCTATAAATATTATGAGGTGATTAGAGTCTCACAGCATATGAGATGTATGATGGGCAGTCAGTCTATGATTGTTATTTGATGATGATCAAAGATATTAAGGATCTTAAAAGGCTCGACATGACCATGCACAAAGAATTGCTTGTGGATTTGATCCTGCGATCCCTATTTAGTTTATATGGATAGTTTATGATAAACTACCATATGAATGGCCATAATGGCATCTTATCTAAATTGGTCAAATTATTACTAACAAAGGAACCTTGAAAAGTTCAGAGGTATATACCTGGAGAGCCTAAAGAAACAAAACATGCCTTGAGTGGACATGTTGAAATTGCTCAATACTATCTTTACAATTTTTCTTCTCCCAGTTGAGTTATAGACTCTGGTGATTTTTATATAGAGTCTATGAGAAGGTAGAGGGCTAAGAAAGTAACTCTTAAAATTGACAATAGAGCAAGAGTTGCTGCTGTGGCCATGGATGTCTGTCTTTTGTGATTATCATTTGGATTTAGTTCTTAGAGACAGTCTCTATTATTTGCATGGTGATGCATCTGCGAACTTAATTAAGTAATCAATGAATGCCATTAGATCTGAGAGATCCAAAATTGAAATAAACCTTAAAGTATATGAGAAACCTTAGACTAAGTCATATAGGAGAAAAAATGATTAACAAACTGAAGAAATATGGACTTTTGGACTCATTGACTGTTGAGTCATATCTAGTTTGTGTATCATCTCTTTGAGAAAAATAATCAAGCTACTCTTGTGGGACAAGAGAAAAATGACCACTGAGATACTTATCCTAGTACATATTTGATATGTGTAGCCCATATGATGTGCTAACAAAAGAAGTTATCTCTACTTTATTATCTTTATTGATGATCAGTCATGGTATGGATAAGTATATGAGATACAAATCTAAAATTTTTGAAAGGTTCAAAGAATTCAGATGTAAAGTAGAGAAACAAATCGAAAATTTTTAAGGTACTTCGATAAGATTGAGGATACAATATCAAAGATAGAAATTTTTCGATTATCTCATGAAATAGCATAAGTTTTATATTGGACCCCTCTTAGTACATCTCAGCTCAACGAGATAATTAAGAAGAGTCATGGGACTGTATGAGATATAGTCCGATCCATGATGGAATTTATTGATTTATTTGTTTCTTTAGAGATATATTTATTTTATAAAATTAGATTCTCTCTAAATCTATTCCTACCACACCATATGAGATATGGGATGGTGAGAACTGAATCTTGGTTATTTGAGATCTAAAGATATTCAGTCTGTGTCAAGGACAGCAGGTGGATATGTTAGAGAATAGGTCTATAAAGCTCATCTTAAAAGAGTTTGAGATATTATTTTTCTTCTGAAAGGATTACAATGTGATTGTGACCATCATGCTATCTTCTTGAAAAATTGTTTAACCAAGATAAAGCAGTGGGAGGAAAGTCTAGCTCGAAGAGTGTCTCTGAAGAGCAGCGAATCTTGGAACCTTAAGAACCTATCAATATGTGAGCCAGTATACATATATTCCTCCTCCACCTCGTACATATAGTAGGATCTCCCATCCTTTCGAAAGATACTTGGGTATGCTTAATAGAGGACATACAGAAAAATTATTTCTCATGGGAGATAGAGAACATAGGGATGATCCCAAAATCTATAATGAGGTAATGTAAGACATCGACTCCAAGAAAGAGATGTGAAATAGCTTCCTGAATGGATATCTTTTGAAGATTTTTATATGAAATAGTTTATGAATTTCACTTCTCATGATAGGAGATCATAAAGTTTGTAATAATCTTAGAGTTGGAACATTGATACGATCAAATTGTTTGATCAGAAATAAGAAATTATGTGTTTCCAAAAAGGATTAGTAAGAGTGTCCAATACTGACATCAGTTAAAATATAGTTGTATATAGAATATAAAAATCTATAGAGATAGACGCGATTAAATGCTTGTGTTTTCACAGATAAAGTACAGAAAGTAGATGCTGAAAGAGTTCGACATAGAAATCTCAAAGAGGGGTCTGCTACCCTCTTGGACATAAATGTATGCCATGTTATGTACTTGAACTAATATAGTTAATACTGTGAATGTCACGAGTAGATATCAGTGGTATCCAAGTTCAGAGTGCTGGATTGCTGTAAAAATATCCTTAAGTACTTGAGAAGAACTAAGGATTTGTTCTTAATTTTGGAGAAGGATCAAAGCTAGGAGTGGGAAGATATATCAATTCAGATTTTATGTATGTCGTTGATAGTAGAATATCTACATCATAAGTGTAATCATGTCGATATCTTGAAAGGGTTCCAAGCAATCGATCGATGGAAGTTGAGTACACTGTAGATGTGTAGGATGCATTCTGGTTCTAATGTCAGTTACAGAACTGGATGTTATGCCATCAGATGCTATGACACTATACTGCAAAGATAATGATACCATAGCCCTTGCTAAGGAGCCTAGGTCCCACAGATATTCAAGCATATAGAACAGCAGAATACGCAATTACCTCAAGTAGAATTATATAAAGGTACAGAGAGCAAACTCTACATGAGATATGGTTGACCCACTAGTAAGTCACTTAGCTAGCTCAAGACTAAAATCTGTCTTAAGAAGATGGGGCTTGGTATATGGCAGATTGACTTTAGTGCAAGTGAAAGATTGTTGGATGTATGTCCTAGAAGTCAATCTTGATTGATGCATATCATATTACTAGGACATGATTTGTACTTATTGGACATTTATATTATCATTCATATTTATGTATCCATGAATCATCTAAGGGATTAACAAGATGATGACACATATTCTCAAAGAGTTGAGAATTTGAGACATGCGTCATTGATGGTTAATTCTTAAATTGCTCCTGGTCATAGGATCATCATGGGGATGGTGATTGATCTAGATAGACCAGTGCACGGATCACTTCCTTCGGACAGATGGGTCTTGAGTCTGCAATGTAGTGATATTGGAGCAAGAGTGTAGGTGGTTGTTAGAGAACAACTAGCATAGAGCGTGACTAACACAAGAAGTCACATGAATGTCTGCTCACTCGTTAGTGAATTTCTCGATGCTGCAATTGTATGACTGATCCTTTGATCTGTGATACTATAGCTGCTCGTAGTGTGGCTGCTGAAGTTTGACTATATATAAATATTGACTCAATGAGTCTTTGTAGTGGATGTTGGCGACAGTTGGTCCACCGTAAGAGTAGGATGTACACCTAGAGGGGATCTATCGATCCTAGCAGAACGGAGTAGTCCTATGAAATTTAAGAAGCTGAGTCCTTAAGTCTATGACCATAACAGTGTGATTAATGAAAAAAATTTTTATGAGAATCATACATGGACTCAAGCTAATTGAATCTATCATATGACTGATGATGAGGTTTGATGATTCATCCATGACCTGTCATCTAATCGGGACTCACGATAGAGAGACTGTATCATACGTTAACTGCACCTAGAGATTCATCATCTTTTATTCTGCTGGGTTGTCACTACATACTGTTAGGTGTCACTGATGGATTGTGAGATCTACGAGTATCATCTTGATGATCGATGATCCTTGATAGGCAGAGTTGGAATGGTTCCAACCCACTGAAAAGAGTTTTGATGATATTGTGATAGGGATCACAATATATCTTACTACCAGACAGAATAGAACCTGTGGAGTCACACACAAAGAATTTTTGACTGATCAAATGGTTGAATTATGATTATGAATCATGATAGGATTTGATTATCAATTTGATTGATGATTAATCCAATACAAAGTTACAATTAAGTAACTTACTAAAGAGTTAGTGAGTTATAAGAGGATTAATTAGTAATTAGATTGCTAATTGGCTTAATTTGATTGAGCTATAGAGCTTGCATCAAGTCTAATTAAATTAAATTTAATTTGACTTGATATGAGTTTGATTTGATCAAGTCAATTGGGTTATGAGATAACCAAATTGTATGAGAGAATAATTTTTATTGAATTAAGATTTGAATTTGACTTAATTTTAATTAGACTAGGATCTAACTAAGAGAGTTTGAGTTCCTATTTGGATTAGAAATTCTTCTTTTCATGGGTGCACCAAATTCTAATTGGATTAGGATTAAATTGAGTTTGACTCAAGCACCAAGAGAGAGTCCAAAAGAATTAAGACTCTTTCTCTAATTAGGTGACATCTAATCTAAATAGTTTGGGCTCCTAATCAGATTTGAATATCAATCTATTTGAATTTAATCAATTTTTAATATGATTAAAATTGGTTAGAGTTTAAATTGGTTTAAATTAGCCACCTAAAGAAAAGTCCTAAAATCTTAAAACTCTCCCTCCATGCGCTATAAAACAAGCCCCACGCCAACCAGATTTTGGACGCCAATTATCCCATGCCCTCTTCCCTTCTTTAGCATGTAAGAAGCCCTCTTAATCCCCTTTCTTTGTAAGGTATATGGCGCACAAAATAAGGAAGGGTGGGCGGCATATATGCTAGAAACCTAAGAAGTTTGGACTGTTATCTCCTACTCAAAATCTAACTCCCTTCCTATTTAAACTTGGGACCAATATGGGGCATGTAACCAACCAGATATGGATCAAGTTTTGACGCCAATAGAGGGGAGTTGTCCGTGGAGAAAAATCAAAGGGGAGAGGGCACGGCATATGGATGCATGGTGTGAGGTATGATTGATCCTATGTCTTCTTTCTTATCAATAACTAAAGGTTGGTTGTTGGGGACTCTTCTCTCTCTCTTTTGTCCTTGTTTGGATATGAGTTTTTTTTTTCTTTGTTCAAGAGTTGGACAAAATTCTTACATCTCTAGCATAGAGATTTGGTATATGGGTTTTAGAAAGAAAAGAGAAGAAAGAGTTCTTCTCATGATCTCTAGCATAGAGATCAACATCCTCCTATTTTCTTCTTCTTCTTTAAGAGTGTCTTGAGAGAAAAAAAATTTTCAACCGTCAAGATGCGATCTCTACAAGAAAACTAGCATCCTGATGAGATCAAAAAGTTTTGATCAGATCGAAGTCTCGTGTAGATATCCGTAGAGGTCAGACACTTGTACGGCTTCAAGGAACCTTCAGAAGATATCTATGATCATCAATTCATGGTGTGGATCGACTCGTGCCAAGGTATGAAGATTAGATCTTCTCTATTTATTTTCTCTATTTGATTTCTATATCGAAATCCTATCTCACGTATGTCGATCTTGTTTATGGTTTTAAGATTTGATCTTATGCATACTCATATTAAATTAGATTTAATCTGAATTTTTAATATTTTTACTGCATATTTATTTCAATATTTTTGCATGCATGAAACTATGAAATCCCAACACATCTGACTTCTATCTCCTTAGTTTCAAGCTACCTATTTGGTTGCTTGAGCATAAGACCTTTGCATGAATGAGCTTATTCTACTATCTGCCAGTCCACCTAAGATGGCATTCAAGATCCCTGTGATTGGCTAGTTGTCGATCTATAGCTCGGGAGCATGCTACCCCCAACTAGAATCACCCTGATCATGGGCGACTAACATAGGTACTAAGCAAGTACTATTTAATGAGGGCCTCGATCTGACTCTTCAACTAAATACAATCCTTAGTATCATGCCCATATTCCCAGTGGAATAGGCAGAATTTGCTCGTATATCCTTGCAAAAAGTTGATCTCATATTCTGGGGTTACATGACATACTCCCAATTTTTGATCTCCATGGGGTTCTATCCTTGAGAGGCATTAAGAGGAGTGTGTTAGGAAATCCATCACATGACTTTCATTATACATACAGAAATTTAAAATTAAAATGCAGTAGAAGAAAATTTTGAAACTTTTAATATCGTTCTAGGACAACCATACAACATAACGTTCAACATTATACCAGGGCTACCTTATGTTAGAACCATGTTAAAATTAAATTTTAATCAAGTCTAATCTAACCTAACGTGCATAAAGATCATATCTCAACATAAAATCAGACATCATCATATGTACAAGATTAAGATCTATGCAGAAATAAAAATCTAATTTTTACCTTTATGCAGATAGATCTTCACTATGATCCGATGATTCGTGGATGTCTTCAAGATCCGTTGAAGCCACAATCGAATGATCCATGGATATCTTCAAGGTCCATTGAAGTTGCATAAGTATCCGATCTCTATAGGTATCTATTTGAGGTTGATCTGATCAGGAGATCCCGATCTCATTAGAGTGCTAGCTCTCTTACAGAGATCGCTCCTTGGATTGTCGAATCTTTTCTCACTTTTGATTCTCTTCTTAAGGAAACCAAAGAGATCTATAGTAGGAGGAAGAAATTAGATTTAATCTGATTTTTTTTCCTTTTCTCTTCTCAAGAGAAATGGAAGGAGATCTAGAGAAGGAGGAAGATGAGAGATCAAATCTCTCTTCTTTTATTTCGTCCAACTCTTGGACTGAATCTAGAGGAGAAAAAGATGAAGATGGCATATCCAACTCTTGGATCAAGAGAGAGAGAGGAAGGGAGAGACATCCAATCCTTTGGACATTTAGAAGACCAAGAGGGAGAGAGGTGAGGCATCCCACCCCATGTGTGCGTGAACTCTCCACGCCCTACTCCTTATGCTGTGTTCCCTTCTTTCTTTTTTCTTCTTACATGCTAACCTCTCATGATCTTATCACATGGAGGCACCCCTTTTATCTCCTTTTAAACCACATGCCTTAGGGGTAGTTAGGGTTTTAAGAGATAAGAGTCTAAAAGGACTAGGACTCTAGGAGATAAGGTGCCGCCCCTTCACTTTGTATACCCTCCTTTATCCATGCAAAATAAAGGACACTGTAATCCTCTTTTGGCATAAATCTGATATGAGGTGCTATCTTAAAAGGGAGAGTCTTTTTGTTAGTAAAACACCTTTTACAGATAAGATCCTAATTTGATTAGGTTTCATAATAAGTCAACAATTAATCTCATCTAAACCCTTTAGACCAATGAAACTCAATTTGATTTAAAATCAGACCAAGTCCAATCAAATTAAATCTGAATTTAATTTGGTTAAGACTCAATCCCATTTTTTGATCAAATCAAATAATCTAGCAATAATTATAATTAGTCCTCTTTTAACTTACTAACTCTATGCAAGTCCTCTATGTAAGTTTTACAGATAAGTCCAATCATCAATCATATTGATAATTGAATTTTTTATGATTCAAAATCATAATTCAACAATCCGATCAGTCAAGACCTCTTTTGAGTATGACACCATAGATTGTATTCTATCTGGTAGTGAGATATATTTAATTTTATCAAAATATCATTAAAATTCTTTCAATGGATTGAAATAATTTCAACTCACCAATTAAAAGTATTGACCATCAAAATAATTCTCTATGGTCTCATAATCCACCAGTGATGCCTAGCAGCATATAGTGACAATCCAGCAGAGTAAAAAAATAAATCTCTAGGCATAGTTATCATGTGATTCAGTTCTTTTATTATGGGTTCCGACAAGATGGATGTTATGAAAAGCTCGTCAAATCCCATTATCTATCTTATGTAAGATTTATTCAACTTTTCTTATGTAAAATTATGAAATACTTTTCTATCATTCACTCTATCTTGGCTAAGATCTTCTAAACTCAGTCTCATAAATCACACAGGACTTCTTCTTATCTACTAAAGTCGATAGATTCCATCTAAGTATACATCCTACTCTTACAATAAACCTATTGCAGCCAATATACATCGTAAAGATCTATATGGCTAGGAGATTAAGTTATAGTGCAGTCAAACTACAGTAACTTTATTGTGAATAGCTGAGGCACCGTAGATCAAAGAACTAGTCACACCACTACAGTATTGAGAAAGTCACTGATGAGTGAGTAGATATCTAAGTGATTTTTCGTATTGGTGACATCCAGTACCTTTATTTTCTAACAAAAATCTACACTCTCGCTTTAGTATCCCTACACTATAGACTCAGGACTAGTCTACTTAAAGAAAAGTGAACCGTTTATCAATCTAATCAAATTAATTATCATCTCCGTGATGATCCATCGATTGAAAGCAATTTAAGAATTAACTACTAATGATACATACCTCAAATTCTTAACTCTTAGAAATATGTATCATCATGTTATTAATTTTTGAATAATTCATAGACATATACACTACATAAATGGTAATTAACTATCTTAATTAATTAGGTTAAATATGAAATTATGTCTTAAAAAATTAATGTGTCAGTTCGATTGGCTTCTAGGGCATACATCAAATAGAGTGTACCTTTCAAATCTTTAAGGAGGACTCTTTGGTTGGTGAGATATCTTCTATTGATCCAAAGATTAATTTTGATAATGCCAAAATATTTAAGTAAAATGATGTTAATATAAGCTTGAGAGAATGATTGTAGGAGTTCTTATAAGGCTCAAAGATCATATGCAAAATCAAAAAAAAATTCTCTTCAAAATAACTAAAGTTTAAATTGTTCAAAGATTTTAACAAGTATTGGAAGAGAAGAGTCGACCCCTAGTCATTAGGAGCCAAACCTTAAATGATCATAGGCTTAAATAGAAGGCAATCACTTTGTTGAAAGTTTATGAGCTGACCTTAAGTTATTAAAAGTCAAACTCCACACATCTAAAGAAGATTAGCACAATCCACAAGTTGACCCCAACAAGAAATGAGTCGATCCTAGAATAGTCTCAGTGTGCGGATAGAAAGCAATAAAACTTGATCGATTCATGAGTCAACTCCAGAGCTCAATGAGTCGACCCTAGTAGGATAGGAGCCAACTCTAGTTTCAGATGAGTCAATCCTAAAATGATCTTAGTGTAAAGATAAAGAGCAGAGAAAATAATCTGTTCTCAAGTTGAATCCAACATTTCATGAGTCGACCTCAGGATGGGACAGGTTGATCTAAACTTCTATCAAATTGATCCTAAAGTGGCACAATCAAAAGATGAAAAGCTACCCAAAGAAATTCTACTTCACGAGTTGACCCATGACAGAGATGAGTCAACCTTTGCTAGTGATGAGTCCACCCATGACAGAGATGAGTCAATCCTTTTGTATTTGATAGCCTAATCAACACCTCTATATCTGACAGCCTAACAGCTAGTTTTTTATGACTTCTCCAATAGACATAAAAATGGTCTAACAACTATATTGAGGCTTCCAATGATCAAATCACCATTTTCAGCCACTTTGGACATATTTAATCTAGGAATTCATGTGGAGATTTTTATCCAAGAGAAAGAAAGAGAAAAGGAGTTCATTTAAGAGAGCTGTCAAGTCCAATCCTTTAAGACATTCAACTCACTTAAAAAGAGAGGATTAAAGCATTCATTATGTGAGCTACTAACTAAAAATTAATCAAAGTACTCTTTTAAACCTCTCTTAGGAAGGAAGTCAAAGCAATTTAAGAAGCAACTTCAACAACTTTCATGAGCTTCAATGAGTTTTTTATTTGAGCTTTAAATTCTTTACTTATTGTATTAATTGCTTTGTAATAAGTTCTTTGGATAGAAACTTGAGGATAAAGTTCAGTCCAAGCCCAAAATTAGACATGTGTAATTGACTAAGTCTTGGGAGATTAGTTGGGTTAAGATTTTTGTTGGTCATCCTATATAAAACCAATTATATTAAGGTTTTAGTTGGTAAACTAGTGCAAAATTAATTGAAATTGATTATGAGTTTGAGTAAAACAATCAAACTATAATCAAAAGGATTATAGTTGAAATTTTTATATAGAAGATTTTACGGACTGGATGCATGTACTAAGTTTGGCACCAAACTATTATAAGTTTTTTGTGTTTGTGATTCTATGAAAATTTATATTTATTTTTCACTCTTTGATTATTTCATTACTTGCACATCAGAAGCATACTTTTAATTGGTCTTAGCATTTAATTTTTAAAGAACCCAATTCATCCCTCTATCTCTCAGGTTACTATCTTTAGTTATTATCTTCCCATCTTTTTTAGGCTTCTAGTGGGGCTCTTCTAGCTCATCCTTAGCTCACCTTTTCTTCTTTTTGCTGATCTTTTGGGAACTTTTCCAAGGAGAAGAGGGATTGGCTTGATTTCAGCTCTCTTCTCATGGTTGACATTATGATTGAGTGATTTTGAATCTCTAGAGTAACCACATTGAAGCAACTGACATAGTCTTATAGGGAGTCCTCCTCCCTCTAGTTGATTGCAAAAAAGATATTTTAGTCCTTCTATTGCTTCTTGCTATCCTTGATGTGAGCAGTGACCATCTTGGTGAACTCTTTAAAGGAGTAGAAGGAGCTTAACTGAAGCTCGACAAACCACATCTGGGTTGCTTTTTGAAGAGTGGTCGAGAAGGCCTGATACATCATCAAGTTGGTAGCTCTCTAAAACATTATAAGAGCTTTAAAACTCTTCAAGTGATCCATGGTGCCATTGTTCATCCAAGGGATCCATGGTGCCCTTGTAGATCTCAAGCTATGACATCTTGAAGCAAGGAGTAGGCTCCTCCATGATCTTCATTGAGAATAAGGGCTCAATTGTGAACTTCATGTTGTTCATGAGCTCAACCTGATGCTATCATAATGCCTTGGGACATTGATCCCCTAAAGACTTTCTTGATGGCAAGAAGAGGGTCCAGTTGTCGATCCCTCCTAAGAAGATGAAGAGTTGGGGGATAGGTGCTTATTACCTCGTCTAAGGCTTATGGACAAGAGTGGTGACTACAAGGAGCCTTTCCTAGGCTCTAAGGGCAAGAGCAATAGTTGTGTGGAACTCACCCTGACCTTGATGAGGAGATTGATGGTTGCAAGGAGCCTTTCTTGGGCTCCGAGAGTGGGAGTGTGACTGATCTTTGAGGAGGAGAATGGTGGCTCAATGATATTGGAACCCATGATCATCGAGCTTATAAGCCTCTTAGTGCAACTGTTGTTGGTTGGCAGCCATTTAGTACAAGTTTTAGAAGACAATAGTTAGTACCTGAACCTACAATACGAGCATCCAGAACTACTTCATGATGACCACCAGAGTCTTTTGTAGATTTGGTAGATGTAGAGTCCTCCATGGACTCTATATAAACCCATTGGACTCTAAAAGTGCATTTGGTTGGGTGGTTGATGGTGGTGCATATGCTCTTTGAGGCTTCATGATTGCCATCAGACAGAACCACTAGTAATAAGATCAATGCTCTCCCTTTAGTGCCAATATATTGCCATTGGGAGCTGATCCGATTAGGATGTTAAGTTGGCAGATATGCTTTAGTGCTGAGTAGACTAAGGGTTAGCTGAAGATTGATTTGTGCATCCTAGGTTGGTAGGTGATGATCACCTAGACTCAGAAATGATCATTATGGTGTAGATTACATTCGAGATGTGGCCAAGGGAAGGAGGCTATGCTGGGACCTTCATGAAAAGGCTGGATTTGATTTGAAATAGTATAGATGTTCTTTTATCGAGGATTGTCTAGTGGGAGACCCTCTGATGCTTATGTTAGATAAGCTCTCAAGGAGTAGTAGAGGTGCTGTGAGAGGGATAGAGTGATGAGTATTGGATTTTCTATAGGTGCAAATGTATATAGATTTCAAAATTTTTCTAAATTCAAAATATAGCAAAAAAATTAGATTAAAATACTTTTAATCTAAGCATGCATTGATCATATGAAAATACCTATTGATCTAGTTCATACATTGAAATTAATATAAACTGATTTTAGGAAGAATAAATGAAAATCTGAAATCAATTCACATACCTGAATCGCTTTCCTTTTACTTCAAATCTATAATTGAGATTGAATCTGATTTAATTTCTGGATCTGGATCTGGACAGATTCTGAATTAGCAGCACAAGCATCTGCCTCTGCAGATATCCATAGGGCCGATCTGAATTATTTTCTCTTGGATCCTGCTTGCCTGAACCAAAGCCTTAATAGGCTTGAACCAAATTTGGAGAGGCTTTTAATTTTGAATTCTTTTGATCTTTTTTCTTGATTCTTGAAGAAATCAAGAATCCTTTTTTGATCCTTCAACTAATCAAAAACAACAACAACCAATAATTAGTTATAACTAACTCTCAACAAACTTGAGAGCAAAGAGAATAAGAATCAAACAAGTGGTGCCAACTAATTGACACCACTCCCTATGTGCCGCCCACCCTCTTTTTGGCACCAAGGGAGGACATTAAGAGAGAGAAGAGGTGTGGGATAGAGAGAGGAAGAGGAGGGAGGTGTGGGCCTAGTGAAGGTGGCAGCAAGGAGGAAGGAAAGAGGTTATATGAGAACTAAAGAGCTAAGATCCTTTATATAGATGACTTAAGGATGTCCTAATCAAATTAGGATTCATCATTTTAATCATATTAAAATTCCTAGCCATAATATAGTTAGACCAAATAAATAGAGTGCCACCTATTACACACCCAAAGCCACACCTTACTCTAGACGTCCCATCATATAGGACCCAATTAGATGTACAAATCAGCCCACATGGTTCCATAAATTCTCTTCAAGAATTCTTAATCAAAAAACTCTTTCTTGATTTAATCCAAGTCATAATTAATTATCCAATAATTGAAGATCATTGAATCAAATTCAATTAGGTTCAAATCAAGTGTAGGAATTGGTTAAAATTCATCATATAAGTAAACCAACCATAAGCGAAGTTGGGTTCACCCAGGTGCTAGTAAGGTTAACATGAATCCAATTGGATTTCTCTAAATTCATATAAACTGATGCTTCATAAGCCCAATTATAATTGTTGGGTATAAAATACCCTCGACCGAAGTTCTTGACAGGTGGCACCCATCCGGGCCTCTCCAAGATGGGTTCTTCAGGCGCCTGTCAGATTGCTCCAAGTGCCCTCTGGGCTCTGTTGTCGACCAACCTTCTACAGTGCTCACCGAGCTCCACTACTGACCGATCTCCTACAGTGATCAGCGTCAGGTTGAACTCCTTTCAGGTTTGTTAACGGCCGAACTTCACCAACAGTAGGTCGCTGCTAGTGCCAGACTTCGCCCGGACTCCTACGGGAGCCGGTCCGTCTCAGCCAAGCTCCTACGGGAGCGAACAGATTCACCCGGACTCCTACGGGAGCCGGACCACCACCCCAAGTCTCTATTGCAAAGAG
>KE505771.1:175590-212951 GCA_000441515.1 Elaeis oleifera
TGCCTCTACACCATAGATTAGAGACTCATCTATTCTGAAGAAAGTGAACCATGCATCGATCTATCTGGATAGATTATCGTCCCCATGACTATCCTATAATTGGGAACAATTTAGGAATCGATCATACATGCCTCTAATTCTTAATATTTGAGAATATATATCGTAACATCAATTCTAAAATGATTCAAAGACACAACATTTGAATGAAAAAGAAATTACCCTTATTGATTAAATCAATAGTTTAAGAATAAATTTATGTCACAGAATAAAATATATCAGCCAATAATTAGCTTCTAGGATATACATCTAACAATCTCCTATTTGGACTAAAATCAATTAGCCATTAACCTAAGCCCCATCTTCTCAAGATGAGTTTCCATTTTGGGCTGGCTCAACTGCTTTATCAGCGGATCTGAGTTATCTGTAGAGTCTACTCTTCGTACCTCGACATATTGCTTCTTAAGGTAGTCGCATATGATATAGAATCATCATTCAATATGCTTTGATTTTTTATTAGACTGCAGCTCTTTAGCAAGTGCTATGGCTTCATTATTATCGCAGTATAGTAGTATGACATTTGATATCATTTTATCAAGTTTCACGATAAATTTTTTGAATCAAAAGCTTCTTTTACAGCATTCGAAGCGGCGACATACTCAACCTCTATGGTCGAATCTGTGATGATGCTCTGCTTAGAATACTTTCAGCTGACTGCACCACCATTGCATACGAACATATATCTCGATGTAGACTTTCTATCATCAGGATCCGACATGAAGTCTAAATCTGTATAACCCTCAATCCTTAATTCAAGTGCTGCTCTAAAGATCAAGAATAAATCTTTAGTTATTCGCAAGTACTTAAGGATGTTCTTCACAGCTATCCAGTACTCCTCATCTGGATTCGACTGATATCTACTCGTGACACTCACAATAAGGATAATATCAGATCGAGTACATAGCATGGCATACATGAGGCTCTCAATTATCGAAGCATAAGGAATCCTACTCATATGTTTGATCTCATCAGAAGTATTAGGACACATCATCTTGGAGAGTCGAATATCATACTTAAATGGTAGCAAACCCCTTTTGGAGTTTTTCATGCTGAACCGCTTCAGCACCTTTTCTATATACAGCTTCTATGACAGGTCAAGCATCCTTTTAGATCTATCTCTATAGATCTTTATCCCAAAGATATACGATACTTCCCCTAGGTCTTTCATGAAAATTTTTAGACAACCAAGTCTTGACCAAAGTCAGTATGGGAATAATATTTTCAATAAGATCAAGGAGGATGTCATTGACGTACAGTACAAGAAAGACAAGCGCACTCCCATTGACCCTTTTGTAAACATAAGGTTCCTCTTCGTTTCTTATGAAATCAAATGATTTGATCGCATCATTGAAACAAAGATTCTAGCTCCGAGAAGCCTGCTTTAGTCCATAAATGGACTTTTGCAGCTTACAGACTTGATGATCACTATCACCAGATGTAAAATTCAGAGGTTGCTCCATATAGATATCTTCTTTAAAATGTTCATTCAGAAGAGTAGTTTTTATATCCATCTGCTAGATTTCAAAATCATGGTAGGCTGTAACAGCAAGCAATGTACGGATGGATTTCAGTATGGCTACAGACGAAAAATATCATGATAGTCAATACCTTCACACTAACTATAACTCTTGGCCACTAGCCTTGCCTTATAGATCTCTACTTTACCATCAGCATCTATTTCTTTTATAGATCCATTTACACTCAATGAGAATAATTCCCTCCAGTGGATCCACTAAGGTCCATACTTGGTTCAAGTGCATTGAGTCAATTTCTAACTTCATTGCATCTAACTATTCTTAGAATCAATGTCAGATATCACCTCGTCAAAGTACTAGGATCATCATCATGGCCTCCATCTCCTATAAGGAACGCTTCCTCTACATCCTCTTTCAGCATACTCATGTATCTTTCAGGAGGATGGAAGATTCTACTTGATCTATGAGGTGGAGGTGAAAATTAACACTGACTCATCATGGATGGATTCTTAAGGATCTATAGCTCGTTGCTCTTGAGAGACATTCTCATCAAGCTCAATTAATCTCTCACTACCACCGTTCTGGATAAACTATTTTTTAAGAACATGTCATTGCGACTCACAATTACATTGTGGGCATGTGAAAATAAAAGTAGTACCCAATAGATTTCTTGAGATATCCTATAAATTGAGCTGCAACTGATCTATCCTCTAACTTGTCAGTTTTCTATTTTTAACATAGGCTGGACATCCCTAAGTCTTAAGGTAACTCAGACTTGGCTTCTTACCATGCCATATTTCATATGGTGTGGTAGGAACAGACTTAGAAGGAATCCTATTTAAAATATGTATCGCAGTAAATAAGGTATGTCCCCAAAGATATATGGGTAAATCAGTGAAGCTCATCATAGATCGGATCATATCCAATAGGATCCTATTTTCCTTTCGGATATCTCGTTGAGTTGAAATGTACCAAAAGGAGTCTATTGAGAGATTATGTCATTCTCCTTAAGATATCTCAAAAATTTAGCACTTAGGTATTCTCTTCCTCGATCGGATCATAGGACTTTTATGGGTTTACCTGTTTATTTTCTACCTCATGCTTGAATTCTTTGAATCTTTCAAAGGCTTCAGACTTATGTTTCATGAGAAAAGTATATCCATACCATAACAGATCATCAGTAAAGGTAATGAAGTAGCTATAATCACTTCTGATCTGCATATCAAATGGGCCACACACATTAGTATGTACCAGGGCTAGTAACTCAATAGCCCTTTCTTCTTATCTCACAAAGGATAACCTAGTCATTTTTCTTGAAGATATGATTCACAAGTCGAAATCTATTTAGATTTAACTAAGTCAAAATTTTATCTTTTTTAGTCTGTTTATCCTATCCTCTCTAATATGGCTAAGCCTATAGTGCCACAAATACTTATGGTTAAATTTATCTCAGATCTCTTTTGGTCTACGGTATTCACTACTTGCTCATTTAGGTTCACATTAGCATCCATATGCAAGTGATAAAGACTGTCAATCAAAAGATCAGATATAATCAATTTATTTATAAATAAATAGAACAAAAATCTTTATTAAATGAAAAAATATATCCATCCTGTGCTAGTACAGAGATCGAAACCAAATTTTGGCTAGCTACAGGAACAAAATAACAGTCTTTTAAATCTAATCTAAAGCTTGACCATAATCGAAGAGGGTAGGTTTCAATGGCTTCTGTAGTAACTTTTGCTTCATTTTTTATCTGAAAGATCATGTCACCTTACCTCAACATCCTACTTTCTATTAGACCCTGCATTGAAGTACATATATGAGCACTAGAACTAGAGTCCAATATCCAACTAGAAGTAGAAGAAATCGTTAGGTTAGATTCTATTATGAGCATACTTTCGCAAGGCATTTCACCTATGTTCTTTAGGCTCTCCAGGATAGAGTACCTTGAACCTTTAAAGATACCCTCAGCAGTGACCAGCATATTGACCAATTTGGATAAGTTGTAATCCAATTTGTTCATGTGATAGTTTACGATAAACTATCCAAATGAACTGGTCAGGGATTAGAGAATCAAATCCACCTTTAGCTCCCTCTGCATATTTAGCTTGAGCTTCTCAAGCTCCTTTAGATCCTTGATTATAGTCATACAGTGATCGTAGACTGACTGCCCCTTGTGCATCTTCATATTGAACAACCGCTTGGATAATTCAAAGCGTGCGGTCCGACTCTGCTCATCGTACAACTCTTGCAGATGAGTGATCATGGCACGGACAGTGGGCATGTGCTTATGCTGACTCTGTAACTCATTTGACATCAAAGCCAGCATATAGCACTTCACTCTAAGGTCATCATCCATCTACTTATCCAGACTAGCTCTTTGCTCTGCTGTAGGATGGGTTGGTAAGGTTGGAGCATCCTAGTCAAGTACATACCTAATCTTTTCAGATGTCAAGACTATCTTGAGGTTTCTGAGCCAGTCCTTATAATTTGTACCGATCAGTCGGTTCGTTTCAAGGATGCACGCTATAGGTTAGAGGCTGACATTATTTATCTGCGAGAGTAGAGATTCTAATTAGATATTTGTACTTAAAATTATATTTGCTCTAGAAACTTTTAGATGCAAATAGACTCCCATTATTTTTTAGATTTTGATACTCTCCAGATAAAAAATGAAAACCTGATGCGACCATGCAAGGTTTCTGGTGGGTGCTGCGATCCCACTGATGTCGTGCACCTCACATAATAGTTATTGGTGATATGCATACTAATGTGTAGGCAACTCTTTGTCCCGATATTTCTCTAAGCATATTGCAGCGATTTGATCTCTAAGTCATAAGAGCTCAGATAACACATATTATCTCATTCTTAGTTAAGCCTGACCCACCGTTCATAAGCAGGTGTGAAGCCGTCATTAAGTCCCTCAGATAACACATATGGGGCCTAACCCTATTTTACTTTGGAGCAACTCTTTGCTAGTAAAGTGGTTGTATGTTTTTGATATAACTGAACCACTGTAATCAGCCGAGAACAATCAACGCCAGTAGCACGTCCGCACTTCTGCAATGGTGGAAGACCATAAGACTTAATATTAATTAAAGAGATTTAGGTTAGATCTTATCTAATCAGTCATCACATGATCGATCTAATTGGTATGGGTTAAACCAAACTCTTTAGCTATTAATGAATCCAATCATTCAATTGATCAGGTAAGTGAGACCGATGGAAGGTACGCCATTAACTCACCGTAGACAAATTATCTAGATAAGTAGCCTCTCAATTAAAACCACCGATCGAGACTTATCTTAAACACCAAATGATTTATTGGTTTAGTTAATCAGTTTAGGTGAATTGAATTCAAGCAATAAAGTCAGATTAGATCCTTAGGTTGACACGATTCTATATATGGGGTTTAATCAACTCAATCTATAATACTTGTAGAATCATAAGCTTAATTGATCTAATCCAAATCAACACTTGACTTGATTTGATCAATAGCTACATCAATTTCAACCCAATATGGTCTAATTATAATTTAAGATGCAATTCATTGACCTAATGCAAAATTATCCATGCCCAACAATTCATGCACACATTAATTTCAGATCATTGAAATAAATTTTAGATTTAAATTAATTGCATAAAAAATAAATTTTTGATTCTTGAAATACTTTCAGAGCATACACACAATCATATATCATATACATGAGAAATTTTAAATTTTTAAAATTAATTTTAGATCTAAACATGCTATCATATATCGCATATACGAAAATTTAGATTGCAGAAATTTAATTTCTAGCCTATGCATGCTTTCATATATCGCATATATGAAAATCAGATCTAAAATATTTTTCAGATCTAAATATAAACTTATATATCTTATGTATAATTTAAATCAAAATTTTAAAATAATTTTCAAAATTTTTATGCTACTTTCATGCATATGAACATGTGGCTCTGATACCACTGTTAGATTTTCTATAAGTGCAAATGCATGTAGATTTAAATTTTTTAAATCTAAATATAGTAAAAAATTAGATTAAAATATTTTTAATCTAAGCATATATTTATTATATAAAATATCTATGGATCTAGTTCATATGCTAAATTAATATAAACTAATTTTAGGAAGAATAAACGAAAGCCTGAAATTAATTCACATACCTGAATCACTTTTTTTTGCTTCAAATCTGTAACTAGAGTTGAATTCAATTCAATCCCTAGATCTGGATCTGGATAGGTTCTGAATCAATAGTACAAGCATCTTGCCTCTACGGGTATCCATAGGCTAATCTGAATTATTTCTCTTGGATCCTACTTGCTTGAACCAAAGCCTAAATAGGCTTGAGCCAAACCTGGAGAGGTTTTAATTTTGAATCTTTTTATCTTTCTTTTTGATTCTTGAAGAAACCAAAAATCTTTCTTGATCTTTAACTAATCAAGAAGAATAACAATCAATAATTGGTTATAACTCTCTCAACAAATTTGAGAGCAAAGAGAATAAGAACTAAATAAGTGGTGCCACTCCTTATGTGCCGTCCATCCTCTTTTTGGCTCCAAGGGAGGATGCCAAGAGAGAGAAGAGGTGTGGGCTAGAGAGAGGAAGAGGAGGGAGGCGTGGGCCCAGTGAAGGTGGCGGCAAGGAGGGAGGAGGAGAGGTTATGTGAGAACTAAAGGGCTAGAATTCTTTATATAGACAACTTAAGGATGTCCAATCAAATTAGAATCCCTCATTCTAATCATATTAGAATTTCTAGCCATAATATAGTTGGACCAAATAAATGGGGCACCACCTATTACACACCCAAAGCCACACCCTACTCTAGGTATCCCATCATATGGGATCGAATTAGTTGTACAAATTAGCCCACATGGTTCATAAATTTTCTTCAAGGGTTCTTAACCAAAAAACTCTTTCTTGATTTAATCTAAGCCATAAATTAATTATCCAACAATTGGATCTCATTGAATTAAATTTAATTAGGTTCAAATTAAGTGTAGAAATTAGTTAAAACTCATTATATAAGTATACCAACCACAAGAGAAGTTGGGTTCACCTAGGTGCTAGCAAGGTTAACATAAATCTAATTAGATTTCTCTAAATCTATATAAATTGATGCTTCATAAGTCTAATTATAATCAATTTAGATCTTCTCCCTTTATGTGTGACCCCATGATTCAATTCTGTCTGGTAGTGAGAAATACCATGATCTCTATCATAGGTATCACTGAAATCTTTTTCAGTGGATCGGAACAGTTTCACTCCAACTCGACAAGAATCATTGTTTCAAAATGATCCTATTGAGCTCTCACAATCCACCAATGATATCTAGCAGTATGTAGTGATAATCTAGCAGAACTGAAATAGAATCTCTAGGTGTAGTTAATATATGATATAGTCTTTCTATCATGAGTCTCAACTAGATGGCAGATCATGGATAAATCGACAAACCTCATTATCAGTCATATGATAAATCTGATCAGCTTAAGTCCAATAGTGATTTTAAATAGAAACTCTTTTTCTTCAATTGCACTGCTATGACCATAGACTTGTGAACTCAGCTTCTCAAATCTTATAGGACTACTCCTCTCTATCAAAATCGATAGATCATATTTAGATGCACACATTGCTCGTACAGCTCAATCAACTGAAGCCAACATCCACTATAAAAACTCATAATCGAGTTAATATTTATGTGTAGTCAAATTTTAGCAGTCTTACTGTGAGTAACTATAACCCCGTAGGTTAAAGGATCAGTCACACAACTACAGTATCGAGATGATCACTGACGATCGGATAGAAATCCATGTGATCTCTCGTATGATCACGCTCAGTATTAGTTGTTCTCTAACAACTATCTGTATTTTCACTCAGTTTCTCTACACTAGATTAGAGACTCATCTATCTCGAAGAAAGTGAACCATGCGTCGGTCTATCTGAATAGATCACCATCCCTATGACTATCCTATTATCGGAAGTAATTTAGGAATTGATCATACATGTCTCTAATTCTCAATATTTAAGAATATGTATCGTAACATCAATTTCAAGGATGATTCAAAATACATAACACTTGAATGAAAAAAAATTATCTTTTATTGATTAAATCAATAGTTTAAGTACAAATTTGTATCATAAATAAAAATGTGTTAGCCAATAATTAGCTTCTAGGACATACATCTAACAATGAGAGCTCAAGAGCACTTAAAGACATAGATTTTGAGAATTAAGACTTCTGACCTAGAACTTAGAACTTGCTTAGAGAGTCCCCTTAGGGTAGTTTATATAGGTAAGGGTCAACACTCATCATTTTGAAATCTTGGATATGCAAATCAGCTATTTCAGATAATCGATTGTACATCCTAAAGATATCACACTGATGACTTCTATGCTCAACATCCTGTATATCTCACCCTTATAGTTATGGAACCATTTTTGATCGTGGCCAAGCTGTTGCCAGCTAGCTCTGTGTGCCTCTAGGTAGGCCATGTGGCTAGCATTGTTTCCTAGAATGGAGACTTCATAGTGAGCTCTGATTGGTTGGTTTGCCACATCGATTATGGTCGGTTCCAAGGCATATCAATATATCTCTCTCCTGTGCAACCAACATAAGCAATAAAGAACCTACCTCATCTTATCCTGTCCACCAAGGATGCCTTGCATGGTTAATTAGGTGATTAATATTTTACCGAGGTCAAATATATCCTACATATAACAATGCATAAGCAGCCCTAATAAACCAATTATTCTTAGATACCTTTGAAACTAGCTATGATCAATGGATTGCTACACAACCCCTTGAATGCCTTCAGCCACATCTATAGAATGCACAATGAAATTTCATGAATCCACCATAAGAAAATGGATCTGCCAAAAAAGTTATACAGAGGACCATCCATATGGCCACATTGTTATTGTAATAGCTATCTCATATAGTAGGTCAAACAATTTCTTCCTCATAATTTTGCATATGGAGACATGTAGAAGTTAACAATTTGACTTCTAGGCATGACACAAGAAGAAAATTTAGTGCATATGGACAAGTCAATGAAAGCCACTTAGACCATACTGTTGTGACCTCACATCCATCTAGTTGGTAATAGGTTTGGGTTGTATCTTTCACTTGAAAGAATAATTTATCTTCTTTTGTAATGTCAATCGTTGGATAACACAATAGTTACTTTGAGATCTGTGCAGATGGATGAAAGAAAGTTTAGAATACTTTGAGATTTATGCAAAGAGTGATCTAGTGGTTGATGTCATGAAAGAAGATCAATTATTCTTTCATGCAAAATGTATGACCTAAACTAAGTGGTAATAACATAAAATGTAAGCTTAAATGGGATTTGCAGTGAATTTGATATCCTTGGGACATAGAGGTACCCATTGATTAATAGAAAGTGCAATATGCTCCATTCAAAATATTTGTAGAAGAAGAGGAAACAAGAGAGAGAGAGAGATGAATTTGTATTTTGTGTCATCACATTCAGTACATTTCAAGGGTTATATGTACTAGCATACAAACTCTATATAAGAAAATAATATAGGCTAATACTGAGTGATACTAATAAAAAATATTATGGGCTTATATGGGTTGTCATGTGATCCCTAAAATTATATGATCATCCAAAATGATCATGTCGTCTTTGAAATCATGTGATCACCTAAAATCATGCTAACACCTCCTCTCAAAAAAAAATTTAAGATAGAACTATTAGCACCAACTTAAATTTAGAAACTAGATCATAAATGTACTCAAAAGCTGAAGTGGCAAATCGAGAGCTAGAGTAGCAACTCAAAAATTGATGTAATAGACTAGGAGCTGACATTGCATCTCAGAAGTTAATGTAAAGGTAGATCAGCAATTGATGTGGCCGCTCAAATGCTCAAGTGATAAATTAAGAGCTGACATAGAAGCACAAAAACTGATGTGACAAATCAGAAACTGTCATCGTAGCTCAAGAGCTGATGTAGTAGATCAGGAGTTGATATAGCAACTTAAAAGCTGATATAATAGACTAATGTGTCAACTTGATGGGACAGCACAAAATCTAACATAGCAGAATAGGACCAAATATACTAGCTCAAAAATTGATGTGCAAGATCAAGGAGCTAATGCAGCAAGTTGATATGTTTAGCAATACTGACATAGCTAATTAATGTGGTAGATTGACATATCCACTAATATGATTGACTGATGGGGTAGACTGGTGTGCCTACTGACATATTTGATGGACATGATAGACTAACATATCCATCGATGTGGCTAATTAACATGTCCAAAGACATGATTGATTGATGTGGCTAACTAATACATTTGATGATATGGATTGTTGTATCTAATTAGCAATTGACATGGCTCTTACATTGCAATGGAATGGCAAAACGAATGATGTGCCTAGCTTTGTGGCTAGATAGATGATGGTGTGGCAGGATGTTATAGGTGGTCAAAGACGATATGTCTTATCTATATTGATCCAGTAAAATGACATGTTGGTTATTATGGCTGCTTTATATAATAGGCAATGAGAAGATACATAGAAAAGTACAATTATAGTAAGGGCCAATGATTGGAGAGAAGATGTGCCGAAGGCCGATGATCCTCGTAGATAAAGCCTTCACAAAGAGAAAAAAGGGCCTTAAACTGCACGGTGCAGAAGCTGGAAGGTAGTTGGTGAAACTGACAATAGAGAGAAACTGCTTAGAGATGATGAGGCGAGACTATGAAAGATCTAAAATGAAGGAGAAAGGTAGTAGAAAGGAGTATGGATTATTTAGAAAGCAATGGATTTTTGGGTGTTAATCTATCGAAAACAGAGGATCTGCAAATCTACTAAAGAACATGGGATTTTGGATGTTGATTTACTAAGAACTAGAGGATCTACGAATCCACCAAAAAATAGAGGATCTTTAGGTGGTTATTCACTATGATAGATTGGCAATAGGAGTCTTCAACACTTCTAGACACAGCAACGACAGCCATAATAGAAGTAGAGGAGATGGCAGTATCATATTAGGTGATCGATGGCTCTCATACTATGTTTAAAGTATTTGTAGAAGAAGAGGAAAACAAGAGAAAGAGAAAAAAATTTGTATTTGTCGTTACATTTAATACATCTCAAAGGTTATATATACTAATATACAGATTCTATATAAGAAAAATAATATAAGTTGTTATGGAATCATGCTAACAAAAAAAATATTATGAGTTGATTTAGGTTGTCATGTAATTCCTAAATTATTTGATCACTTAAACTTATTTGATTTTTAAAATCATGTAATCTCCCTAAGATCATGTGATCCTTAAAATCATATGATCTAAAATCATGTTAACACGCTCATATATGATGGACCCTTAAAAGTACTCATCCTTGATTACCCAGGTGAAGATACAGTCTAAACATTCAGTCCAATCATAAAATCTTAGATTATTTCAACAAGCCAGTTTGCTACTCGACAATGAGGGAGATCTTAAGCTCCCATGGCATACACCTATATACACAATTCATGCCCAAAATTGGCTTCCATGTAAAAGTTAACCTTAATATAAATAAGGGATACTGGTCAAATGCCTAGTTCTTAGGTAAATTCCATATATTGACCACAAGTAAGAACCATCATAGACCCCTAAATAAAGGCTAGCGTTTTTTATTTATTACATTGCAATTTACAGGTTATCCATGTAGGGAATGAAAAAAGGCACATCACATTAGTTTAATTCAAGTTATATGAAACTAATGTTCCCTTGTTTGTTTATTATTTTTTTCAAATAAACAAAATATAGGTGTGATAGGTCTAAATATCATACTAGCAAACAATCACTTTCGGTGATAGCTACCGCGCACATGTTCATCGATTATTGTGTTTGTATTAATGAAGGTAGATTATGATTTAACTAGGTAAATAAAATGTAGTACACAACTATTTCTTTTGATTAGGGGGACAACAACAGCAATGCAAAGTGCTATAAATTGTAATAAAAAAGGAGACAAGAAAAAAAAAAGATAGAGAGGAGCGAACTCAGAAAGACAGATCTACAGATGCATATAACATCATGCAACAAACAAAAGGATTAGAATATAGCCACCGCATGACATGAAAGAAGTTCCCAGCAAGGAAGATCTGCAGATGTGAACTCAGTAAATTTACAAGTTCATGAAGTCAAATAATTTCTAGAGCAGAAAGTAAAAGGAATACACAATTGAAAATTCATTTAGACTCTTATACACTACAATTAAAATTGCATCACAAAATTTCTAAAGTCCCAAAACAAGCCTAAAAATCAGATGCATTGGATTGTTATAGCAAACACTGATATCATAAATGGTAAACACTATCATCAATACTTCGACCTACAAATTATAGGTGGCTTCATTGATATAGTTCTTCAAATACGGATGAAGTATTACCATTTGCCAAATTTATATGCTGAAACATAAGCTTCAGCTATATTGAAGGAAGATCAATAGCCAAGTCAACATCAAAATGTAATACATTAAGCTTGAGAGTAATTGGTTGTAGAGTATCCATGAAACATGTCAAAATTCTTCCACAGCATAATGAAACAACCAAGATCACAATCTCTCTCATTATCCATATGACCAACTATAAAAGCCTTTAGATTAAGTTTCGGACCAATCAACAAGACAAAAGAGAATGAAAAATGAGAAATTATACCCTACACCACATGCACTACATAGTTATGCACTATATCGATCTTATCTTCTTTCTATGGATTTCACTCATCATGCATTTATTTTGATGATTGACCCATAGGAAGGAGATGAGCTGATTGAAGTAGTGCATATTTGTGTTAGTGCACATGGTGTATAGTGTAATTTATCATGTGAATCGTAGATGATATGCATCCATTGGGCAAACCATTTTTTTTCTCAAAATAAAATAAAATAATAAAAAATATACAAAGCCAACAAGGGGCTAACGTGGCAAGGGCAATATCAGTCTTTCGTCCTCATCGATTACGGGATAACAACCGCTATCCTGATTTATACGGGGTTTAAAGCCCGTATGCTGAAACCAATCGAAGTTTAAAGGCCTCGGTGTCCAAAGTGGGCAATGCTCGTAAGTCATATCCAACCCACTGCCAGCCAAACGAGCCCCCGATCTCACCGTCCTTGAAGACTTGCGAGACATGATGCTCCTGGGGATATACCATGGAGGTCTGAGAAGGAAAAAAAAAAGACTATTTAAGGGCGGTAGCCTCTTCGTGGGCGACGTGCTGCTGATGTTGAATAAAGCCCCCGAAAAACAAAATAACCCAAAAAAAAAAAAAAAACAAATCTGTCGAACTCTCTTCTCGTTTACGAGCCTCTCTCCGTCCCTGTCTGAGTTCGATTACGCCGGCCCCGAAGGTCCGTCTCGCTTTTCCCGGCCGCCGGAGATGCCAGCGTCGGCGACGGGAAACCGGCCGGATGAGCTGGCGGAGCGCCTCGGCGTGGGCGGCGCCGCCGCGGAGGGGAGGCCCTGCTGAAGGCGCTGAGGGAGGTGAAGAACCAGATCATTGGAAACAAGACCAAGAAGCTCCTCTACCTTCACCTCGGCGCAGTCCCCAGGATCGTTTCCGTCCTTGCCTCCGCCGCGGGCGGTGGCGATGCCGCCCTAATTGTCCAGGCGGCGGCCGCGATTGGCAGCTTTGCTTGTGGGGTGGAGGATGGAGTTCGGGCGGTTCTCGATGCCGGCGCTGTTCCTCACCTCACTCGTATCCTCTCTCACCCTGATGAGAAGGTAATTTGATGGACACTACTTGGATGAATTTCTTTGTTTCTGTTGTTGTTAACATGGTTCTTGAAATTTTTATTTTTAAACTAGAAAATTGAGTGGAATTAATTGATTCTGATGGAATTGCTGATGGTTATTTAAATTATTAATATTATTTGAGTTTAAATTGCCTTATTAGGAGAGTATCGAGGTGCAAAGATGCCTTTTTGCAGTAATTTTAACTCATTTTGATTCCCTACTTGTTGTGTTATGGAGCTGATGTAGGATAAGGTGGGTTTTGATGGAAGAGTGTCTGCAGCTTAATGTGGAGCATGACTATCAAGATTATACTTGATATTCAACAGTATGCATGCAAAGAATTGTTGTGTAAGGTGTAATTGCGACACATCAGTTAAGGGATTGGGGCGGAGAACAAATGCAGTTTGTGGGAAGAAAGCTTTGATGTTTCTCCTTGCAGTAGTATCAGTTCTCTATATCCTGTATTTTTTTATTGGGTCTAAAACTCTTGAGTCCATAGCAGATGAAATTGCAATTCGGTGGTATATGGTGACTTTCCAGAACACAAGACATACAAGTATGTATTGGACTGTACGCGATGAAATGAGATGTTAAGCAGGAAAATTCTTGATCTCTTGATATGTTGCTGGCTCTGCTGATGTTCTTTTGTCATCTACTTAGGAGCATTTATTGAAAGTTATTCCGTATCTTTAATTCTAAAGGTTGCAATAGTGGTTTCATGTACTAGATACACTAATGGCACTTTAGGTTCCTTATTTCTAATCTTCTGTCTTCATGGATGGTGAAATACATTTTTCCTAGATGATAATATATGGATAATAGATATGGCATTGTCCAAGGACCAAGGGCTGTTGATGTGGAACTGTGAAGTGAACACTATTTGCTGCAGATTGGTTCATGAGAAGCAATGATTTTGAGAATTTAAAATGTAATTCACAGATGCTAACATGGAGGTTTAGGTGGGATTTTGATGCAGCCTAGGCCACGCTTCAATGGAAAACAGAGATGAAAGACGCACGAAACAAAGAGAATAGCAAAAAGGAAGAAACAACTCTCTTCTGGAGTTTTGATTCAATAACAGAGAAAATAAACTGACTCCAACGTTGGCCAAAAGGGCCGTATTTATAGATGAAAAAATCCTAACAAATACATAAACAATCCAAATAAAATAGAAAATTCAAGACTTCTAATTCATCTAGGATCCTTCGGCTCCTATTGACTTGTCAAACAATAGAATCTGACCCCGAAACTAGCTGTGACAGCGGAGCGGTTAGGCTTGTAGAGCATGGAAAAAGCTTTCTGAATTAGGGTCTTATAAGCGATTCTGACTCCGGATAAAAGAGTTATGCCTATTCTAGCATGATGGGGTCAAAACTTGGCAGGGTCTATCGCAAGCAGGTTGATTTCTTGTTCTTTCGGACCTGATCTATCAAATCAAGGTATTTTCCAGCTAAGATGTTTGCGTTAGATTTCATGTTTAATATTATGTACCATATACTAGTTGCCAGCTTTGATGCCTACTTATAGTTTATTAGGCTTAGGTGTAAGCTAAATGACCTCTTGATAGGACGGTTGCCCATAAAATAGTTATAAGTGGCTACAAGAGAGGATTTGAATTAGAAGAATAGGAGCCATTTATGAGAGAATCAAAATGATCAGGTGGTTGATGGGTTTCCAAAAAAATGGAGCACTGATACCATCATCTTCGTGAGGAGCTCAACCGTAGAGTTGATGCATCAAAGAGATCATTACCAGAACTCTAAAGGGGGACAATTGGGTTGGGAGAAGCATACAATGCCTTTTGGATTGTCCAGTTTAAATGTGAACAATTGGAAGTTGCTCAAGGGTTATTGTGGCTATAGAGGAAAAATTGGAGCTACAATGATCCATGAGAAGGAGAAGCTTAGCTAAGAATAGAGTAATAAGATACCCCTAAAGGGCTGTTGGTTTCATGTGTATTTTATTGAAATGGATGATCATAAATTGATTTTATACAAAAACAGGAGACCTATTCTCAAAAAAAGTCATTCTAAAAAGCAACCAAACAAGTGTTTCCTAAAACTCATACATTAGGTCTTGTGTAAATCCATTTGAGCACATTGTGGTAACAAATCAACCCCTCTAAGGATTGCCTTGGTCTGCACAAATGCTGAAAAAAGAGAAGAAAGACTGGTAATTGTTGTTCTTATGCTTGGAGCTAAATCCGAGAACACAGTTGCTGAATTCATGAAATAATATCAATCGTTAAATGCATGAGATAGACCTTATCAAAGCATAAGTAATCATTGGTGAAATAAACAAAGTTAGAAAACTACCACGGAAGAAGATGTGGTGTCATTTCCCTAATTGTTAGAGTAGAACAATCAAAAGAAGCAACAGATTTTGTTCAGTGGATGGAGGAACAACTGAGCATTTAGCTGACTTGCAGCCCATATGGTTAAAATGAATAAGACTCAAAATATTTGGATAAAATATGTGGAAGATCAGATATGGATGTATGACCTAGTTTATGGTCCCATAAATTAAGAATCAGAATGTGGTAAAAACAACATGTTGTGAGATCCAACAAGCTATAAAAACATATAGAAATTAAGTAGATTATAAAAATATATGATTGATTTAGTTAACCATCGGGACTAGATCAAGGAGTGATGAGTTCCTGGCAAGAGATGGGCAACAATGACCAATTTATAGATGATAGTGTAAATTTAAAATAGAGAACATGTAAAGGTGGAGTTATTAGGATATAGTTATGTGTGGTTATGCTGTCAAAAGTCCTAATGTCCTATAATATAATATTCAACAAGGGTGCAGTGCAGTTAGTATGGATGGAGGCATTTATGGTTAATAGTGTGAGTAGCCCAGTAGTGTAGTTCTTAGAAAGGAGCAAGAAGTACCTTGGACAACAGATATGACTGATGGAGTGCAATTGGAGTCTCTATGGAGGAAAGATTTGTTGAAGCCTCTCAATTGGTAGATATGATGTAATGTATTTTGGAGATGTTACTGAACGAAGTGCATCAAACAATAATCTAGCTTCCTTAGCCTATTTTGTCATGCTTTTCAAGACAGCTTGTTTACAGATGGTTGGGATGTTGAGAGATCATTAAAATTCCAAATGATGGAAGAGATCAAGAACTCTGAGAGGGTGATGCATCTTGAAAGTTAGTACAATTAAGAACACTTTTCTGTTTCTATTTTGTATCTTTTGAAATTATTTTAAGTCCCATGGTTCTCAGTGCAGGGAAATATCCTAGATTGACTTTCCTTTTAGTTTTCCATTATTTGTAGGAAAATGTTACTGCAGGTCTAGGGTCTATACAGGTTAGGATCCTTACGGAATTAAGAATGTGGATCATAGTGGTTGCATATGGTGCCTTTGAAAAGTTCAGCATTTGTTGGATTTAAAGTTCTGAATCAAATTTTTATTCTTTAATTATAAAAATGTGAAATATTTCATGCAATGCACTTCTTCTTGATTGTAAACTTAACTAAAAGCCCTATGCTCTATGTTATCCCTTCTCTTTCTAAATACTGATTTTAAATCATGTAGAATTCATGTATTTAATCCAGCAAACAGATCTTTTTTTTTTTTTTGTTACATTGATTTCATGACATCAAGGCTCATTTTGAAGTTATTGTGAAGAGGTTGAAGAAGAAGATTCTAACTTCTAAGGTCTCTTGCAGAAGAAGACATCCAGCACTTTTATGCGGTGCTTTTCAGATCATGACTTTGAAGAAGCAGTCATCTCATTAAGGGAAGGTCTGATGAAGATAATCAGATGAATGAAAGGGTCTAACAGTTAATATCCAATCAAAAGTAATCACTTATCAGGCCTTCCTGAAGAGGCAAAATTGAATATCCAATCTAACAATCATCCTCTGCTCTCAAAATTTGATTGATAAAGGAGCTTAATAATCATTATCATAGTTGCATTGGAATCATATTTATCCACGATAGAGATAGATCCATCATTTTGCACCATCTAACAACTGATTAAACACATCAACAACTTGATCAAAGAACATAAAGAATGAATAATTTGATTGTTGGAGTCTTAAATGTAATGGATGCCATGATATCCTAGGGACTCAATTATGGAGCATTTGATGTATGCCAGGATGATTTTTATACAATATTTCACATTGGAAGTAAAGCTAGAGTGTTAGATGGCGCTAAAATAATTATTTATATTTTGAATGGACATCATAATATCTTAGGGATTCAACTATGGAGCATTTGATGTATGTCAAGATGACCTTGCGATGAGATCACATATTGGGAGTGAAACTAGAGTATTAGATGGAGCTACAGATGATTATTTAAATGTTCTCAAACTCGCAGATTTGAAGTTTATATCTGTAGCTATTTTTAGAGATGTCATAAAGAGGAATTTGTTCCTTAAGTGTAAATCTCCAGGTCCATTTCTAAATGAAAAATACATTTGATTGCTTTCTGTCCAACAAAGGGGAAATTCCACCAATGCTTGTTAGTTGAGAGGAGGGGGCAAATTCAGCAACACGTGAGAACTTATAACATGGGAAACAGAAGGGGGTTAATCAACGAGGGGAAGAGATTGAGATAGAGGAGAAGCCAAGTACGAGAAGGGTGATAACAAGTGGAATCCACCACTAAACCCATTGTGAATGTGAAGATTTAATGTATGTAGATGAATGTATTACATTTTGCATGTTCAATTGCATTTGTTTTATGCTGCATGACGATTTTAAATTATTCTACTGTGGGTTTTAAACTAGTAATTCTGGATGATAATCATGGAAAGTAACAATTATGTCAGCGTTCTAGTATTTATGTGAAATTTCTTGGTCTATCTTGGTTGATTTTGTTTGTTTACAGGTTGTGGATGCAGGAGCACGGTCGCTTAGAATGATATTCCAGTCAAAGTTGGCACCAAAATATGATGTACTTCAAGAGAAAAACATGAAATTTCTTCTGTCACTTTTATACAGAGAGAATGAAAATGTGACTGAACTTGCAGCAAGTATTATAGCACACTCTTGTGAAAGAAATGAAGAACAGAAGGCACTCTACGATGCTGGCATTTTGCAGAGGCTTGTTAAATTACTTGGGGGACCTCTAAATCAAAGGGATGCTTGTTTAGAATCTATAGAAGCAATTGTCAGAAATAACTCTGAAGTTGCTCAAAAATTTGCATGTATCGACAATGGGAAGGCGTTGAGTTCTTTGATCGAGTTAATACAGGACAGGTATCCTAGGACAAGATTGCTTGCCTGTATATGCTTGATTACTATCAGACATGCTTCTCCTTGTTATGTGCAAGAGATGCAAATCAAAACTAAATTAATACTAATATTGATCGAGCTCCTTGAAGAACCTGGTAAAGCAGGGGATGAGGCTCCATTTGCATTGACAAATCTAATAATGGATGAGGAGGAGTTACATAAGCAGGCCGTTTCTATTAATACAGTTGATAGGCTCTGCAATTTCTTATATAAGGGTCCGATAGAGGCTAGGCGTCTCCAGGGAATATTGCTTGCACTAGCTGAACTTTGCTCAAAATTGGAAAAGTGTAGATCTCAGCTTCTATCTCTGCAGGTTTGTTGATTCACTGGAAACTAGATTGAGAGTGATTAGCACCTATATGTTCAACCCATTTCTGATAAATTATCATTTACATTTTTATTCTTAAGTTGCTAAGTTTTAGTGGATTGTTCACATATATTACATACTCGGCTATGTCTGTGTTCATGCACCTGTGAAAATTGACTAAGTAGACAGAAACATTTGACTTACTCATGCCTAACTAGGTTGAAGGATGATTGTTGAAATTAGTTGATTCACATTCAGGTTTTCTTTGGAAACTGGTGAACATTTGACTTATTCATGCCTAAGTAGGTCAAAGGATGATTGTTGAAATTACTTTTGAGATGATGTTTAACATAATAGCCATTGGCCTAGAAAAAATGACTACACTTAGTTTTGTTTGGTGCTTTTAAGACCATCCATTATTCATAGCTATTTTATAATTATCATTCTTATTTGGTCCTTTACTAGGTGAGTATGATGTTTCTATGTTATCCACCTCTCTTTATTCCTGATTCCATATCTAAGAAGTTTGTTGTTCAGAAACTTTGAGCCACCCGATAATTGTATGACATCTGGAACTTGACTCCTGGTGATCGATAATGGTTGCAATATATTGTCTTCTTCATGCCATGGCTTACTTGACAGCATATCTTATGTGCTTGTAACTCTTACCATATCGGCCTTCATTTTTGTCAGACCTCAAATAAGCCAGATGAGAATTATTAACAAAGTAAATGGAAAGTATATGAGCCATCACTCTGTTTCCATGGGCGTTAGTCCTATTGACTACACCGAAAGATGCTTATATTTCCAATTAGTTATTTGAGACAGTGCTTTACCATTTTGGACTCAATTGTCAAGATCAGCTATCTCTAAGACATGGTGAACATATTAGCAATATCAACTTCTAAAAGAGAAAATGTATAGGGATTAACATTGCCCTGTGAAGGAACAATGGTATTTAAGCTTCGGTGCAAAGAGGAAGATGCTACATGATTTTGGATCTAAACACCAGGATTGTTCTGACTTGTATTATAAAAAATCTAGAACTGAAAAATGAAGTATGTATACCTGTCCTTCGTTTTCCTGTGTAGTCTGCCATGTCCCTTTCAGCATGCATGTATGTAAATTCAGCAAGCCTGTTTTTAATCTATACTGATATATACTGATATAGAAATACATGTTATATTTCAATATAGTTCTGTCCAATCTATACCTGATAAATTTCTCTGCAACATTGTCATGATTAGTACAATTTTGCATACTGGTCCTTGCTTATGATTTCTTCGTATGCATTTATTATCTGACTAAAATATGATGTTACAGGTGTTAAACTTTATTGTTGATGCATTGAAGCATGATTGCACCGACGTTCGTATTGCAGCATGCTGCTGTATCAGGAACATTTCACGGTCACTGAAGGTTTGTAACCTGTACAATTTTGTTTGTTGTTTTAATTTCTGTTAAAATTTTAGGTTCTTTATTGATAGGCTGGGATTTAGAATCTGAGTGCAGGCCATCTTTCCAGTGAAACTGTTGTTGTTCCTTTGGTCCAGCTTTTGCACGATGAATCTAGTTCAGTACAGGTATGCATATATTTGTTAATGAGTTTCTTCTTGAATAGCTGCCCTATGTTTGAGCATATCCTTATTAACTCTTCTTTGTTTAGCCTAGTCATTGTCTTAACTTAAGCAGGTGATGAGGTCTGTGTCTATGAGAAATTCTGTACATTCATGTATGTTAAATCTTATAAAGAAATAACGTTTTTTACAGAAAAAGCTCTCTATATGATATGGGCCTTGGTTTAGCCAGGAAAATTTGTTGGTTCAAGTTGATTATCATTCTATCATGGTCCATATATTGCAGCCCTGTCCTGATTGAGACTTTGGCAAGTCTTATACACTTTGATTAACTGATTAAACATGTGGATGCCAACTTCCAGTCTGTATAAATGTGATTGCAAACACTCTAATTTGTTTAGTACCACGATCTCTACATATGCATGCCTCTATGCCATGATTAACCAGATATCATCATATGTGATGCACATGATTTATTAAAGAAGCATCTTAGGAAAGGTTTAGATCCCATCAATTAAGATTATTTGCAGTCAATTTGATAAATATACATCCCATTTTACTTCATATTAAGGACCCATGCTGGTATTGGGGCCTGTGTCGGTTGCCTAGTGGCATGGTTCGGTATGGTATCGTGCCATTTTGTGTGGGGCCTGTACCAACACAGTAAAGCTTGGGGAGGGCGGGGGAGAGGGAGAATAGGAGATAGGAAAAGAGAGAGGGAGAACGGGAGGGAGCGAGAGGGAGAAAGGGAGCAAGAAAGCTAGTGGAGGTTTAAGGAGCCACGTGGAGGGGCTCCACATCTAGTTCGCCTATTTTATTTGAAACAGAGGTCCCGAAGGGGGCTTCTTTTATTTCGAAGATTTTAAGTGAAGTCGGCTAACCCCTTGCTGACTTCACTTAATTTTTGAAATAAAGAAAACTTAAATTAAGATAGCCGACTTCACTTAAAATCTTCAAAATAAAAGGAGCCTCTTTTCGAAGCAAGGGAATCAGAGGTGGAGTGCCTGGTTGTCCACCACTCTCCACTGGCTGTTTGCCACCCTCCCTCTCTCTCTCTCTCGTTTCCTTTTTCCTTCTCCCTTTCAACACCATCATCGATTTCTCATTTTGTTTGCCGAAACTATCCTGGTCTACTGCTAGTATGGCTTGGTATACCCCAAATTAGATGGTTTAAAACGGTTCCACCATCTTTGGTTCATATACTGTTTCATGGGTATTTACTGAAGATTGAATGTGGAGTGTATTAAGGGGGTGTTTGGTTCACAATCGGAATTGAAATCGGAATCGATTGAAATCGAAACGGAATGGCCAAATCTCCTGAAATGTTTGCTTCGTGATCAGAATTAGAATCTGAATGAAAATTTGAATCCTCAAGGGAGAGTAGGGATTGAGTTTTAGGTAGATTGGGCCATTCCCATTCCATCCTGGAATCGAAATAGGATTCCTCCCAACCAAATGGTTAGAATGGAAGTCATCCATTCCCATTTCGATTCCAGACCCCAACTCCCCCAACCAAACACCCCTAAATATATTTTGAGGGAAGTAGGCTTGTAATACTTTTTTTTGTTATGGAGTTGGCTTATGATATGAGATTCACTATGTTGGGTCGAAGAAATTTGGTAATGATAGTAGAGATTGGATTGGGATGTTGTTAGGGATGGTTCTCATTCACATAGTTTCCATGCTTGGCTCTTAAATTAGGGAAAGAAAAGTGAAACCATGATGTGAAAGGCTTTGCATTAGCCACATGTGGTGACATGATCTCAGGACATGCGGAGCATATGATTTGATGACATTCGTAGCCAAACTCTAATTTTTGCTTGTGAGAGGAAGTATGGATGGCTTGGATCTACTAGATTTTTTTTTTGGGTGTTATCTACATAGTTATGACACTTCTGCTTCTATATGCTGCTCTTGTTTCTCTATTAAAGGAGAGCAAGAAGTTAATCATTGTTTTTTTGCTTAGAGCTCAAAATGTTTGATTGAAATATCGAAGGTGTTTGTGCCCCTTATCCTACTGTATGGAGCAAAGTTTGTTGAACCTGCCGGTTCATAGTATATGGAACCGGACTGATTGGCTACCAACATGGTTCGACGTATTATTCAATTTGCTTCTCCTTTGAGCTCTCAACCCTCATGCTCACATTTGAACCATGGCCTCACCTCTACCTAGAGCTCACGACCCTTGCCTGCCTCCGCGCTCGTGACCCTTGACATCGCTCGCCTCCCTATTGGCATCACTGGTATGTGTCCCTCCCATTTCTCCTCTCTTTCTCCTCCCTCTCTCTCTTGTGTGGTTAAGATTAGGGTTTTGAGCCTCTCTTTCGAGCTCTCCACCCTCGACGATGAGGGCTTTCGAGCTCTCTCCTCTCTCTCGACCTCCCTCCCCCTCCCTCCCATCCTCTCCCTCCCTCTCTCTCTCTCATTTTCTCTCTCCTCCTTCCTCTCTCTCTGACTCTCTCTGCATCGGTACGTCCTGGAATTGCATGGTATGGATTTGTATTGTGCTGAACCGGTTGTTAGTTGGTACACCCTTTGGTATCAATTTGGCAGACCTTGGTATGGAGTTTCTCATTAGAGTCAATCTTGGCTGTTGAAGCATGAATAATTCAAATATAATCATATGTTAAATTTGTAGCTTGAAGTGAAGTGGTTTCTTTCTGTTGTCTCCCCTACTTTCTCTATTTCCCCCTTTGTTACCGTATATTCTCTTCTCTTTTCATTTGTTATCTCTTTTCTTTCCTCCTCTAATCTTCTCGTTCATAGTTTTACTTGCCATTATCTGTATTGCTGTTTGAATTTGATTTTAGATCAATATTATGGAATCCTTTTCCTAACACAAAATCCTACATATTGTATTTTTAGGATGACCTCGGAAACTAACATTTATCCTTCGGTCAGTAGAAAATTGTTCCCTTCTACCTTGTTTTCATATGTTGGATAATGTAAGCAAAATCCTAAATTTCTCAGCCCCTTAGGTTGAGCCATGGATAAGCTAGGCACTCCCAAGTGGGCCTGGAATATTTTGATGTTAGTACCAGACGTTCTACTATGTTATTTGTTCTTTTACCCATCCTTTCTTCTTTGATCCCTTTCTCTTCTTTCCATTATGATAATTAATGTTGATCTTATTTAAGATTGATGCTTTGATCCAAAAGAACTAAGCATTTGTTATAGCTTCTACTACTTTCTTAGAGCCTTTTGTGGTAAACTTGGTTTAAGTAATGGTTGGCATGGAAGCTAGGTTTGATGCTTTTGTTTGTAGGGGGCACAATATTGCTGTTCAGGGATAAATAGAAGTGGGATATTCCACTTCAGGTTAAATATTTCTCAAATATAAAATTATATCCCTACACCTCAAATTCAGATACATATGCTCAGGGGTGCATATCGGTCAAATTGGGATAGGTTAGAAGCTAATTGGGACCCGACCCAATACCAATCCCAATTGGTTCTTGATTTTTGGAACCTAAAGCAAACCGATGAATGTGAACCAACCTAACCAAATCCAATTAAGATTGGGTTGGTTCTTGGGTCAATATTTTCTTAACAAAAGAAATAAAGCATTGATTTGTTAAAAAACATATTAAAACTAATGTAACAAAGTTCGTATCCATCAAATTAAACACAAGTTTGTCTTTTAAATACCAAAAAGTCAAGAGAGAACCTACAAAATTATTTAGTAAAAGAGGAGAAAAAAGAGTGATCGTCATCCAAATGTTTAATACAAGCATAAGCAAATTTTAATTAAATTTTAATACAATACTATATATCTCTTATGCATATACATAAATATGTGCATATATTTACACAATCACATATGTGTATGTGTGTCTATAAAATACATGCATGGACTGGTTTGAGTTGGGTTAGGTTACCCAACCCTAAACTAGACCCGAGCCAATCCAATTGGGTTTCAAAAAAATTAGAACTGAAATCGACCCAAAAAGCTGACCCCTCAACATTGATTTTGGTTTCTTCTTGGTTGGACCCAAACCCATGTGCACTGCTACATATGCTCAGTGAACAAAGAATGCAGATGTGAATCATGGAGTGAAGTAGATGACTACAAAAATGGTATAGGTGTTGTAGGTCGTTGTAGTATAGTGTTTGAGTATTCCCACATTTTACATTGGGGACGTAGTTTTAAGCGCTAGCAATGGCATAAATGTCTTTTTCACTTGGGATGAAGTAATAAGGAAGGGCTTGATATCTTAACATCTTTCAGAAAGTACAGCCCTAAAGTGAGTAGAATGAAGCAAAGGATTCATGTAGCCAACCCCAACTAGTTTGGGATTAAGGCTTAGTTGAGTTTAGTTGTATAGGTATCAATATTCCTATACTTCATGTCTAAATGTAGGCATGTAATTTAAAATGGAATGAGAAGCTCAATTGATGTGCCTCTTTTCTTATTCGTTGGTTGAAATATGACCGAAGCAAATGCTGGAAATTGATTTTCTTCTTTTCGTATCCAACATTTTACTAGCATCGCTCGTCCCCAATTTCACTCAGAAATGCCTGGATGCCTAATTACTTATATATATCTGTGCTTGATAAATCCACGTCCAATTCCCATGCATCTTTTCTTGACCTGTCCATTGTTATCGAAGTCTTAGCATCCATAAGATTGCATAGCCCTAAGCAATCTGGATCTTATCCATGGGTTGGGATTGGTTAGGATAACAAATTTTAAATCATATAACGAATCACACAATCCTTTAAATCACAGGACCTAAGTTCATCATGTTATTTGTATATTAAATTATTTTATATAATTCACTTCTGGCTAAATGGCTTTTAAAATTGTTTATTATCACCAATAAGCCTCAAGCACATAAAGTTAGCAAGCCCATTAGCCATTAGGGTTTCTAATCTATAGAAAGTGAAAAAAGGAGTTGATGGAGTTGAAGCAAGAGGCAAGTTCTTATATTTTTACAGCCATCTCTTAAAATCTTATCGTTTCTTCCTAGAATGTTCAATTTAGGATTTTGAGTTGATAGGTGGAACGTAGTTATATTGAATGATGGACATAATGTTGTTTTCATGAGATATGCTTTATTGGGCTTATGATGGTGGAAAGTAGACCTCATACATGTTTGGCTTTTTTAATTTTCAACATTATAATTGACTATTTTATCAAATTTCACAATTGCTGTGTTTTTACAAAATTTTTGAAAGAATTAGGGAAAAATGTCAACTTCTTGACTAGATCCACAATTTGATCTGATCTAACACCCTCTATGATTCATGACTCGATATTATCTTCATAACATTGGACTGGCCAGCCACCACCCGTTCCTGTTAGACCTCTTCCTTCATGCCCTAAGACACTGATCCTAATCTGATCTCAAACCCTTATTAGAGCCCTAACTGATTATTGCTCCTTTGCTATATGGGAGAAAAGATGCATATTTGAGGGAAAAGAGGACACCTGAAGAATCACCCTTTGATTGTCCAAATGCATCTGTGGTTAAAGAATTTGAGGGAATGATTGCTAAGACTATACAAATCCAAGCAGCAAACTCTCCTGCTAAGAAAACAAATGAGATCAAGGACAAACTACATCTTTTGAATAAAGATGGTATGGAAGTTTTACAGTTTCTGGTCAAATAAGAAAGAGAAAAACAAGTTACATGGGTCAAAGAACATACAGATGTCGCATTAGGAGTTGTATATCGTCATGCATGAAGGATAAATCTGAATTTTCTGCCTTCTATTGGCTTTTTGGCTCCACCTTCATGTTTAGCTCCATCTTTACAAAGTTTCCTGTTTGTGATTATTTTGCTTTATGGGAATCAAATACCAATTTGTTCGTCTGTGCTAGTTCCCTACTGATATTGTATTTCAATGTTCTGAGCAATATCGTGCTAATAATGACAATATCCTAAACTGTCCGTAGCATGTTGATATTCTGGCATCCTTACTGAAGGATTCTAGTCTGCATGATGCATGTTGATATTCTGGCATCCTTACTGAAGGATTCTAGTCTGCATGATGTATCTAGCACCGGACATCATCATATAGTTCTGGAGTGTACTGCTGTTGATTACTGCCTTTAGTTGGTAGGTCAAAATTTTGTAGTGACAGTATATAAGTGCTTGAATGATTTTCTGGGTAATATTTTTGTTATAGGTTGCTGCGCTTGGTGCTATTTGCAATGTGGCTGTCAACTTTGCAACTCGAAAGTCTGTTTTTATTCAATGTGGAGGTGTTTCACAGCTTGTTCAACTATCCAAGTCCATGGATCCAACACTCAGACTAAAATCTGTATGGGCTTTGAGGAACCTGATGTTCCTTGCAGACAGAACAGATAAAGAATGTGTTCTTATGGAGCTAACAGCATCCAATCTGGCTAGCCTAATATGTGGTAATTCTATATTCTTTTTGACCCTACTTCATAATACTACATTAGACATTAGAATACATAATTAATAATATAAAACGATATTTTAAACTGTAGAATACACAATTAATGATATAAAATGCTGCAGATTCTGAACATCCCATTCAAGAGCAGGCCTTGGCCCTGGTTAGCAATCTCGTTGATGGATGTGGAGACCCTTTTGAGCATGCTTTTGCCGAAGATAATGCCATTATAAATGCTCTTGCTAGAATATTACATGGTGCTTCCTCTCCAGGAGTATGCATACAGGTCGGTCTTCTGCTTATGTCTAATTACAAAATTCTTCAGTCAACTTCTAGCTTTTTTTTTGGCAGAGAGTCAACTTGTAGCTTTAAAGTGGGTATTCTTATGATAAATGAGACTATTATCAAGATATCAAAAGGGAATGTTCATTTCATAGCTATGTTGCGTATTCAATATATGGGCGACGTAAGATTAAAATGAGCCTGAAAATAGGCCAGAATTATCTTACTTTACAGTTCTACTTGCCTATTGGTTGGACTTGCGACCAAGAAATGGAACCTGCTAATACTTTAGTCCAGGTCTTGCACCTGTTTGCAATGCATAGCCTCAGAGATCTGATCAGAACTTTTTATTGTGCATAGAATTGCTACCAATGGAAGTAATAGTGTCTTCCAATCCATGTCTTGTTTATTAAAGGGACATAGTATGATGGCATTGAACAAGCTGTATGAATCTTACAAAGTATGGAGATTATTATCGTTGTTGTTGCTTTCATTCTCTTTGACCTGGTATAATCATATAAATTTTTCCTCAGGGAATGTTTTTGCTTGCTAATATTGCGGCTGGGAATGAGTTTCATAAGGAGGTGGTGTTGAATTGTCTTCTTCCACCACAAGCAAACGGGGGCAGCCCCTTGTTCATTATTAAGTTTTTGCAGAGCAAGGAAAATTTACTAAGAGTGGCTTCTGTGTGGTGCATAGTTAACCTAACCTATCGAGACAGTTTATGCTCATCCACTAGGGTTGCAAGACTCCGAGATGCTGGGATAATATCTCAAATAAAAACTATGGTCAATGATCCCTGCTTGGATTGCAAGGTTTTATATTTTAGCATCCGAATATAAGCTTCTTTTCATCCTAATACAATTACTGTTGATTTTAACTTTTAATGGCCTTTCTGTGTTGCAGCTTCGAGTCAGAATGGCTCTCGAGCAGTGTATGGATTTGAGAACACTCAGCACGTCCATTAATGTCAACTTTTTGTTGTATAGTTTGCAGTTCTTTGAAAGAATGGAACGGATTAATGCTTTGTCTTCTTTGGAGGACCATCTCGGTTCCAGTCAAAAGAATTTAATGCTTTTAAAGCTACAAGCTGAGAAAACAGGGGTGGTAGATGCTGATTTTGATCAAGGGGACTTTCAAGGGGCTCAAGGTGAGTTCTAATGAACTCCATGTAACATGTCATCTTTGTTTCTTTGAAATATTTCATATGCTTGATCCAAACTACAGAATTTTCTGGGGAGCTGCTGTTATAGCCTTGAGATGCATGTCCATCCTTGTAGTCTATTCCTACTGTAATTGTGTTGGTGCAGGATCCATGCGTGCCTGTAATGATAACTCGCTTTCAAAGAGAGCTGGAACTTCGGGAAATTTGTGGTGTCAAGTGATCTGAGTTTTGTTGCCCTACAAACTGATTTTTGTTCCCTACATAATGTTGGTAAACATAGCCTACAAATTTGCGTTTGCGTTGAGATAACTGATTTCCGCACTCTCCGTAAGGTCCATGCAACGCATGCACAGAAGCATGTACATACTACGTACTCACGTACGTCTATACACGTGCATGCATGTCCATGTGTGCACGCACGCGCACATGCACGTACACGTACAAGTGACGCTGCTATGTTTACCCGACAGCCTCCCCGGAACGAGTGTAAACCCGAATTTCTTTGCACCAAATATGATCGTCCCTCGGACGGCTCGGGGGAAGACAGATTTCTTTTTGAGAAAAAGGAAAAAATTGGGAGAAACAAATTTTTAGGATATTTTTGGGAGACTTGAGTTTTGTTTGGCATTGCTATAAGTAGCTAGTAAAGGTTTTATCTATATGGTTTTGAACAATAAAGCTTTTGCCAGGAGGGCTTGTTGTAAAAAACTATTCATTATTGGTAAGTATATTTTGATGAAACTTTAATAATGGTTGCCAACCAAACTGAAAGAGCGATTTAAGTATCAGAAAATAAAAATGAAGGATATTACATAATGCTTTTAATTGTCTGATTTTTTTTATATCATGAAAAATTACGTATTCTTAATTTATATATTATTTAATCAAATATTTAATTTAAATATTATAATAGGTCATATAATTTTTAGATTTATTATAAAATATAACACTATTTTATAACATTATTATATTATAATATCACACTATTATTTAGTGTATTATAAAAGTATTATATTATAATATCATTATAACATTGCAATAATATTATTATAATATCATTGTTATAATATAATAATGATGGCAATAATATAACTATTGCATTATAAAGTATTATAAACTTATAAATTGTTTCTAGATTAATTTTTAGGACTTGAATCCTGCCTTCTCAAGTGAGATTCTCACTCATTCCAAGCAGAGCTTTTACTCGGAGTTCTGAATTGGAATTCTTAATAATATTTTAAATTCTGAAATAAAATTGTTTTATAATTTTTACCGAATGCTTTGAAATTATCACGAAGGGCGTCTGACATCCAAGAAATACTTTTTAGCCTCTAATTTTTTTCCGTATGTTTATTCTTCTTTAAGATGCAAGCTCGCAGGCTAGGCTCGTTTTATACCCATCCACGTGAATTGCGCGTGGCCTACTCTACTATGAGTGCAGGAATTAGTGCAAAACTAGTCAAACTTGAATATATTTTTCTTCTTTGACGTGGGGGTTGGCAGTGAATCATGTTCTATCATTTGCCGAGTGTCTTATGATTGTTTCCTAATTTGGAATTCATAATTGACAATTCCATCAAAGGATATCTTATTTACTATAAATATTAAACTTATACTCTGTATGAATTCTTCGACAATCAATCTAATAAATTTTATATTTATCTTAATCTATTTTATATTAAAATAGATATAACTTAGCTTTTTATCATATTCCAACGCGACATCTTTACAATATAGTTTAAAGCTGGACTATAATATAGTTTAAAGCTACGTACCTATAGTCCAGCATGACATTTTCTACTGAAATCTAATACTATAACCTTTTATCCACTTTCAAATGATAGCGTCACAATGACAAAATTCTTAAAATTAAGATACTTGAACTTATATTATTTTCTATACTCCATTTGATCTCTATCATCATCTTTCTGTCTAGCCAATCATCCTCGTTGATGTGGAACACATCAATCTCATTATTGGAGAAGATTCGATGTCTTTCTCAACCAATCTAGTTATTTTTTTGAATTATTTTTGGAACTCCAAGTTCCCCGGAGAAACGCTAACAGGTATTCACTTAAATCGACCTGTAGTTCATAAATCAGTTTGACTTCATCCAGAAACAAGGCACAGAATATTATGGAACAACTTATAACAAATTTAGAAATAAGGACAAGAAGATTTAGCATATTAAGGAGTTAATTAAAAGAATCTGTATATAAATGCAATATTTTTTAAAATTATTTTGCTTACGCCATTTTTTTTTTTCCTTGATGGAACTTTCGCCAAGTCATATTATCAACTAAAATCATATTATCAACCATCTTTTGACGAGCATGTGTGCTCTAATGATTCCGTAGGTGCGTGTCTATCCCTCCATACTATACAAAACCTTAACTGCTGCTTATTAAATATTTGTCGTTCATACTTACATGACGCTTTGAAGGACTTCCTGCAAAGAGCTCAACCCATCCATCCCTCCTACTTTTGGACGACTATACAGAAAGTATACAGAAAGCCTAAAGACGCTCTCAAGGTAGGAAAAACACGGCGGTTATTTCCTGAGGGAACGAGCAGATGAAACGAAACCCAGCTCCAGAAAAAGCTCGACAAGAATTGGTTCACTCAGTCCTTGGTCTTGAGGTTTACCTTCACACACGACTTCACCAGACTCTTCAAACCTTTCCCATGTTTTCTCTTGTCGCCGCTTCTCGGGCTCCTCTCCTCCTCTTCCCCTTCTTCTCGTTTTCCATATCTTCCTCCAACTGCAAAAGTTCAACCAACCATTCATCACCCAAACCAAATAAGATTTAATTTCTCAAACAGACGTAGAACTATATGTGTGTGTGTGTGTGTGTGTGTGTGTGATGACTCTCCTCGGTCCTTGCTAATAAATAACAGCTCATTAGCTCAGCTTGCAGAGAGTAAGATTGATAAGAGTAAACATGGATAGAGGAAGATTTATATGTGAAACTAGCTTGCCTTCAGAAGCCGGTACTCGAGCTGGTCGACACGGTCCATGATGTTGCCTTTGGTCTGGACCTCCATCATGACGTCGTGGACCGGGCGGCACCGCCTTCTTGCCGAGCACTTAGGGGACGAGTTGACGGACGAGTTGCCGCCATCACTCGTGGTGATCGTCCCGCTGGACGTCGTGGATGCGCGTGGGCTCTTCGCCACCGCCACCCGGCTCTCTCTCCTCTCCAGATATCCCAGCAAGGCGTCCAGTCGGTCCACTCGGTCCAGGATGCTCGGCGGTTCGCCCACTGCGGTTACCATGCTGCTACCAGATGGATACTAGGCTTTCAGATATCTTCTCCTTCTCCGTTAGAACTTAGGAGAGAGATCAAAGAGGACATGGGATTCGGAGAGCGGCTACTTGTGTTATATATATAGTAAGGACAACAGCGATTGGTGGATCATGCTGGTGACACGTGTATTGAGATGTTTTGAAGTGGCTGCATGCTTTGTGCACGCGTGGAGTGCTGATGCACGTCAATTACTCTGGTGTCGTGCTTTGTGGCCAAGTGCTTTGTGCATGGCGATGGATAAGAGTTCGGCTCATCAGTGTTGGGTGGTCAATACCAAAGATGGTGCGCAGCTAATTAATGGCTGTTTGTGATAGGTACAAGTTTCTCTCTGCATGGACTCGGTGATTGCAACGTGGGCTTGCTGCATGTGGGACAAATCTTGCAGCGATGGTGAATCGTTATCCTTGAATTCATTGCATGTGGCACGGTATGCACGAGCCATTGGATCCCTTCATAGCTTCGTCATGGTAGATACTTCGGCTTGCCCATAGCTAAAGAAGATAAGGAAGCCTTGCAGTCTAGGTGGGATGCGCTCATACAGCAGCAAGCTGTTGTACCGTAGGATTTTTAGGAATGCAGTTAAGAATCTCATGGAGCTGCTATGATCAAAAGGACTTTGAGGGACTGGTTTATGTTTGCTCATGGTAGATCGTGTAGGATAGTGAGGTCTTTCCTTGGGAGGGTGCGAATCATGCAAGTGGTTACCATCTTTGTACGTAATTGGCTTCCTTTTTGCTACGCTCTGCCCTTGCTGTTCTCTTTCTTCCTTTGATAATTTCTTCTTTAAAGAACTATTGGAAAATACTCTTAATGTAAAGCTTATCATAGAGACACTTTCTTGCCTTTAAAAAATTCTATATAGATTCTAAATTATTGCAAAATGATTCTATCATTTACCTTCGTTAATAGCAAAATGATAGAATTATTGCAAAATGATTCTAAATTATTGCAAAATGATTCTATCACGTGACCATCATAGGAAAGAATAAAATTATATTATGACCTAATTGCCCTTCATATCAGTTTCTTTATAGGGTGTTAGTCTTGACACCAAGATGCCACAAATCATATGACCTTGTGTGATTTGTTTCTAATAATCGTGGGTTCTACTTTCAAGGAAACCGCAAAGCAAACATGAAGGAGAGGAAGGTTGGGAGGGAAGGGAAAGGGAGAGATAATGGATGCATCTCACATAAGTTCCATTCTTTTCCTCCTATTTTATTGATTTTTACCATTAAATGGAATAAGGTTGCCTTTGAGGACATCACGGACCAGCGCAAACCTTGGCCAACATTTAATTTGTTGGATGCATGATATATGAGATATGTTATTATTTTGATCCCATTTTCATGTTTATTCTCCGATGTTTGCTTTCAATCTCCAGTCTCAAGTTGGTGGTCCAAGTTAATGATGACTGTAGTTTCTTCCATTGGCATGATTTATGTTCAAATGCAAGGGATAAGGTAGATTATTAATAGAATCTTGTAGCGGAACAAGTACCTCGAGTCCCAACTTTTGAGTTGCAAAAGAAGGATCAAATTGGCGGTGTTCGGTATTCTGACATATGAGATTGTTGTGGCATTGTTTTATAGTATCTTAATTTTCTCAATTTTGAATGTTTGATGTGTTAAGAGTTCTAAGTTGAAGGTTTTGGAGTTTGGGAGTGTTGTAAGTTGGACATTTTAGAGGTTATCCCAGGATGAATGTTTTGCTTTGGGGATTATGGCAACTATTTTTTTATAATTTCTAAACTATCTGTGCAGTGAAATGCTATTGCGTTGGCTTAAATAAATGGCTTTACCTGATGTACTAAGAGCAATTTTGCACTGAAAATACTCCAATGCTTTCTTATCGTAAGCATCTTCCACATGTCTGGCACTTTTTGAAGCCAAAATGCATAACTGAAGATAGATATTTATCCAATAAAGATACCTCCTAAATTTTTATATTGTTCTACTGATACCCTCTTACCTTTCAATAGTTCCACTAATACCCTCTCTTTTTCACCCTGTTGCAACAACATCCCCTCTTGCAAATACTCCTCTATAGTTTGAAAAAGGCAAAATAGAGATTCCTTTATAGATCTAGACTATGAGTACATATGGATCTTCATAATTACACTTGGCCTATGTAATGGGGAACATGTTGGCGTTGCCATCCTTCCCTATTGTACCTAGGAATTGCCTCCCAAAGAATTATTTTTGGTTGCATCCATCTAGAATGTTGATGGGTTTGCACTGTTTTACAAACCTATTCTTACGTACAGCAAGACAACGATAAAGCCTCCTAAAGGTGGGCTAGTTGACCTCATTTGACCTTTTCATTTATCCTCTTAATTATATTGCAGTACTCCTATAGGCAAACGTACTATCCTTGTGCACTACAAAAAAATAAATTTTTACGATAAAATTATTTATGATATAAATATTTTAATCATAAATAATATTATTTACGATATAAAAATAGTTTTATTATAAATAATAAATTATTTACAACAAAAAATATTGTCATCGTAAATAATATTTATTTACGATATAAAATCGAGTTTGCATCATAAATATTAAATTATTTATGATATAATTTTGTATCGTAAATAATCAATGAAAATCATAAATATCAAAAAAAATTTCGTCGATTATTTATGACGTAAAATTTTTTCATCGTAAATATCCATTATTTATGATATAAAATCGATTTTCTATCATAAATATTTAATTATTTATGATAAAAAATGTTCATCACAATAATCATCGAAAATCAAATTTTTTTAAAAATAAATATCATATTATTTGCAACGTAAAGTTTTACGTCGCAATAAGCAGTATTTGTGACATAAAATGAATTTTTGATCATAAATATTGAATTATTTACGATGTAAAATTTATGTTATAAATAATCGATAAAATAAAAATTTTAAAAAATAAATAGTAAATTATTTATGATAAAAATTTATTCATCACAAATAATTGATATTTATGATGCAAAATAAATTTTGCATCGTAAATATTAAGTTATTTACGATGTAAAATTTCTGTCGTAACTAATCGATGAAAATAAATTTTTTAAAAAATAAATAGCAGATTATTTGTGACGTAAACTTATTTGGTGTAAATAATTAGTATTTGCGATGCATAATAAATTTCACATCATAAATATTTAATTATTTATGATATAAATTTTTCATCGCACATAATTGACAAAAATCAAAAAATTTAAAAATAAATATTAGATTATTATGATGTAAAAAATTTATGTCGCAAATAATTCATATTTATGATAGAAAATGGATTTTGCATCACAAATATCGAATTATTTACAACATAAAATTCTGTCGTAAATAATCGATGAAAATAAAAATTTTTAGAAAAATAATATCAGATTATTTATGACATAAATATTTATAAATTAAAAATAATTTAAATATTTTACTATCAATTTTTGATCGTAAATTTTTTAATATTTTACAACTGAAAAATCATTCGTAAATATATTTTGTAACTGAATATAATTTTTTTATTTTTTTAAATATGATATAATTTTGAAATTTAAAATCCATATTCACTGTTCCTTATCTAATTAATTATAGTTAAAGTATTATTACAAAGATCGATACCCTAACTATGTCGATCAATAAAATTTGATTTCGATGGTTACGAACAATCATATGATGATCTGATAGATAGAGACCATCGATAGATCTGAAAATTTACAACAATGATTTCGATGATATTTGTAGCACACTATCAAAATTTTGCTTCCATCAGATATCATTATCATAGTCAATTTAGTATGAAATAATTTATGATTTGGATCGTTAAATAAAAATGAGTGATCAAAAGATCAAATGACGTCCGATTATAAGACAGTTTTTTAGATAAATGATCTTTGCTACTACTTTAATTATCTGTATGGTGGTCGGAGGGCAGAGGATATAGGTGAGTTTGCTCTCGCAAATGGCCTGTGGTGGTCGAAGGATGCGGTCGGGGTGGGTTTGTTCCTGTGAACATACGGCCTGTGGTGGCCAGGGGCTGGAGGATGCTGGGGGGGTTTGTTCTCACAGATGGCCTGTGGTGGCCGGGGGCAAAGGATGTGGGGGGGGGTTGGTTTGTTCTTGCGGATGGCCTACGGTGGTCGGGGGGCGGAGGATGGGGGGGAGGTTGTGTTCCACGAACGGCCTGCGGTGGTCAAGGGTGGGGGGTGGTGGTTCCCACAGACGGCCAGCGGTGGCCGAGGGGTGTTGTGTTCCATCGGGCCCTTGGGGGGGTGGCGGGGGTGTGGGGGGAATGATTATTAATAATTATTAATAAATAAAAATATTTTAAAATTAATAATTATTAATAAAATAATATATTTTAATGCATATGAACTGTTTGGTCCAGGATATGGTGCAGGTCGGATCCACATCGAGATCCGATCTGGGATTCGGATCGGGATCCGATCTGAAATCTGGGTTGGGATTCAATCTGGATTGACTCGGATCTAGTCCAGATTGACTTGGATCCAGCCCGGTCGGGATCCGAGTCAAGTTTCAATCCGAGATCTGGGTCGAGAGTTATTGTATGATTTGTTGCAGTGAGCACAAGTACTATTTAAGGAGAATAATACAAATATTGATGATCGACATAGTAAAAAAATTACAAAATGATTTGGAGACCATATAAGTTTCATTAGTATTATATTATATTTTAATAATTATAAAATTAATTATGAATCAATATAATTTTTATGTTATGTTGTAAATGAAATCTAAGCATTTTAATAAAGAATAGGGTGCGATCAATGAGTTGTACGATTTAGCATGTGATCCCAATCGAAGGATTAACCACTACGCATCTTATCTCATTAGATGAATCAGATTTCATATAAGAGAGCTTAAGATGAAAAGATGGATCCAAAATAGTGGGATTGCTACGATGGGATATGAAAGAGAAGAGGAGATTGCATATTTTGGTGTATTGATAGATATCATAGAACTAAAGTATGGGTCTAATAATTCGATATTCTTATTTCAATGTGAATGGTGGGATATTAGCAATAAGAAGATCAGTATTCATATCGATCCATACTTTATCAGTATAAATTTTGCACAAACATAGTACCAGAATGAGCCGTATAATTAGCAACTCAAGCAAAATAAATAATATATTTGAAGGATCCAAAGTATCGAGGTAATTGACATATCGTACAAAAATAATACTTAGAGGTGTATATAACATACCAACCCACTAGAGATGGACGAAAATTCAGATCTACATAAAAAGGAAGCTTTTCAAGAGGAAGAACAAACATTGATCGAGCTCCTTGTTGACGAAGAACTTGTGACGACTCCTTTAAATAGGCTGATCTACCGCCTTCTGGAGTTGAAGCTGATTTTGTATTAATTTTGATGATTCGGAGGGTGACGATCGGTTCATAAATAACGATGAGATAGAAGACGATACATTAGTCAATTATTGTGATTCGGAAGAGGACCTACAAATTGAAGAGGATACGGATATTGATGAGTAGATCTATATTATTTGTTGAATCTTCTTTAGCAATAATGGTATGCAATATAATTCTATTCATTAGTATTTATGTATTTTTGCTATTATTGTTCATTATTATATTTATTTATATATTAAGTTAGTTATATGCATGGTTTAAGCATTGCAGGCATAGTGCTAGGAGAGAGATGACTACATTCAAGTTCTTAACCTCCCTCTGAGGATGAGCCTTCCCCATTCCACTGTCACACCATCAGAGTCATCAGAAGGTGCTGCAAAGATGGGTTTGAGTAATATTTTAATATTTTT
>KE505772.1:14995-26144 GCA_000441515.1 Elaeis oleifera
TGACAATGATGATGATGAGGAGGAGGAGGTAGCTACTGATGAAGAAGAAGTAGAGTTGTTCGATAGTGATGATTCAGAAAATTATCATAATGTTGAGGAAGATGAAGATGAATAATATTGGCTGATTTTTTTATGATTGTATTAAATGCTTTGTTAGTTTCTCATTGTTTTGTATCTACTGCTGGCATTATGTTTCACTACAACTTGTTATTTATTACAAGTAGTTACTATTCTGCATATGAGTGAATTTTTTAAGTTATTATTTCTTATTCTATATGTGGTTCAATTGTTCTATTTTGTCTACTAATATGGCTAACAATATATGAATTGTTTATGTGTTGTATATTATTATACTTTTTTTTGTTATAGATGTCTAATTCTGGCCCTTCTAAAAATCGATGGCTAATAAAAGGGTAAGTGGGAAAAAGAAGCGGCCACTCTCTTCTGAACCAGTGATCCAAAATATACCATAATTCAGTCACTCACATCTCAAACATCCACAACCATCACAAAATACTCCATTATATCATTCTCCTACATCAGAATCTCATGTTCCCCAAATTATTCTATTATATGCCCTCTTATCTCAAACTATCCCACGTCAAACTACCGTATCTAATCTTCTCATACCTTAGTCTCCACATGAACCTACTCAACCCATTCCTTCACCTCCTATCACATCTTTTATGCATCATACTCCATCTATTCCACTTATTGCGTTCTCTCCTAGGGAATCATCTCCATCTGCTAATCAAACATTAGGTATTTCATCTAGTCAAGTTGGCGGAGATGATAAAATAGTCGAATTCGGATAGAGCCTGATGGAGAGGATGAGTAATACATGTGTTCACATGTGATATATTATTGTTTATGTTAAAATGAAGCAAATGTTCTGGACTTTGTTTATTGGAAATAGATTCAACGAAGACTATCAGAAAATGGTTATTGATGCCATTGCTTCATGCATAAAAAGTAAGTTTGAGGAGGTGAAGCCATCATGGAAAAAAATTTCAAACTGCTCGAGATTTTGGTTTGAAGAATTTAAGGTAATGACATGTAAAACTTTAAATTGATTGATAAATGTGCATATATTGTTTTGGTTAGTACTTTGTAATGTGACATGTCTAACTTATTTTCATGTATTTATCACCATTTTCAAAAATAATTGTAGAGAAATTTAGGTGGCTGCCTTGCCATAATGACATGATTAGAATAAATTTTAGAAAAAAAAAGGTTACATCTAAAATGAGTCAATTATTTCAAGAGCTTAGAAAGAACGTAGACCACAAGCCAGATTGGATAGGAGATATCGTATGGAGAGAAATGAAGGCTTATTGGCAGTCCCCTGAATTCCTAGCTAAGTCAGTATAAAATAAGAAGAATCAAGATTCTTGTGCAAGTACCTCCCTTCACACCGGTGGATCTATACCTCATCGTATCCATTGAAAGAGAATGGTATTGTTGTTTCTTTCTTTCCTTTTTTCGACGTTACCATTATATTATATCAAACCTTAGTAATATTTCTCTGTCTTTAATCAATTATTGAAGGCTCGGAGTAGGATAGCTTCTTCACTTTCCGAATTTTATTTTGCACTCGTCAAAGAAGAAGGTTCAGAGTTGGGGGGGGGGGAGGGGTGCGTACTTATGTAAGTTCTTAAATTTATATCAAGTTTCAGTCTCTATTGATATTGATATTGTTGAATGCATATTATGAACTACTGTGTGAAATTTAGACTGGTTGTGGTGCTTTTCTAGACGAGCTTGTGTGTGTGTGTGTGTCTATGTATATATATATTACGGGATTAACAATGTCCTTTGCTTGCATCACGTTTAGTAGTAAAGGTATCTGGTTTATATGACTTAAATGTGATCCTACGAGAAAGTGCTAGTTTGTGGTTCCCAGATAAAAAACCTACATGTCATGCAAAGCTTTTGGTATGACCAAAGAGGGTGATCTTTCTACTAAGAGTTATCAGCCATAGAAGTGATCAAACTATTCTTTTTGAGGAAATAGTGATCAAACTACGTGTTATGCTGTGCTCGATTGCCTTTAGTCTTATTTCCTATCATTGTATGTTTAATATGACTTAAATCTGATGTTGGTTATTGTTGACTCTGTATCTGAGGTTCTTAAGAGCAGTCTCTTTACCTAACCAATAATGATGGTAGATTAGTGCTGAATTGATTAAAATTTCTGCAACAAAAGTTTTGAGCTGGAAATTTGTGCTATTTTGTATAGTTACACCAGTGAATTTTGAGTGCTAATTCGACATTTTTCATAAGTATGTGTATGTTGACAATTATTTATCTGTTTCATAATCAACTAGATGAGTAGAAGCATGATTGAGGGCATTACTTGTAGCAGACGAGTAGACAAGGTTAAATGGGAGAGATTTCCTTGTTTTCTGTTCTATTGATATGGCTGCCACTTTTTTGACAAATATGATATGCAAGATATCCTTTCAAGAAAGTGTACTAATAGTATCTCAGCCTTAACTCAGATTATATGTGTGCTTTAACTCAGATTATATGTGTTACTTGATTCACCTTCAGAAGCAAAAAAAAAATAGTTACAATTCTTTCCTTTTTACTTTCATGTAATGTATGCATTTACTCATACAGACTATCACTTACTTCTTTCATAACTACATCATCTTTCACGGTTGGAATTCAGAATTCAAAAGATAAATCCTGCTGCAGCAAAATTGGCATAACAAGTGGTGTGATAGTTCCAACTATTCTTTTAATCTGTTTCTGCTGTAGTTTCAGCTGCTAAGCAAGAGTACTTCATTCTTTGAAGTCCGCTAGCTTAATAGTAATCACATACTACTATGTACTCTTTATTTTGTATGATAGTTTGTGGTTGAAGCATAGCATTAATAAAAATCTAAGCATTTTAGCACCACCTTGTTCAATGCCCTTTTTTTTAATTCACTTGTATTGTCCTGCATTAAAAGTTTGACTTTTTTTTTCAAACTTATTCAGTTGGCTGCCTAGTTATAGTAGTAGATTACACTATCAATAAGCTTACTTGTAATCAATTTTACTTGAAATACGATTGTTCTTTTATTGTCTTGCTAAAGTTTTGATTTGCATGATTTCAATGCAGCAAACTTTTGAAAACAAGAAGTCAGACTTAGCTAGTCAAACCATATCTATCGGGGTGGAAAACTGCTGATGGTAGTGAACAAACACAGCATATTCTATGTGATTGGAATATCTAGATGGATGTATCTGGGGGAAGGAAGAAGGGAGAGTCTTGAACTTGGTTTGTAGGTAGGAGTTTAAAACAGTCCTCCTCTTCCAAGCAAACATCAACCATTATGTCCGAGGATTATGTTCAGATAAAAAGCCAAGTTCATGCCTTAACTGCATCATTACAACAAGAGCAACATGAGAAAGAGAAAATCAAAACTCAGCTAGCTGAGACTAATAAGAAATTAGAATACTTAATGGAACATCTAGGATTTCAAGCAAGATTTTCTTCTCATGCATTAACTCTATCTCAACATGCAGAAGATGATGATGACGATGACGATGATGATGATTAGTATGATGATGATGGTGATGATGATTAGTATGATGATGATGATTATGATCATATGTAGCATATTTTAATGTATGTGAATTATAACTTATGGACTAATTACATTACATCTCCTCCGAACTATGTAGAATATTTTCTTATGAAACTGATTGCCTCTTTGATCTTAAATCCATCTTTCTTTTGGGCACAACTTGTCTTTTCAAAGTATCGATTCATGGGGTCTTGGACAACTTATCATAAACCTTCTAAATGATCTTTTGTTTGGCACAAAATCTATGTCATGGGAAATTAATCCAGCATCAATTCCAATGCTCCATACGTAATGGTCAATTTGTGAACAACTTGTGAACTACTTAGTTAATAATTTTTAGCATATTTTGAATGTATGTGATCAAGATTTTTTTATATTTATCTATTGTATATTGATTAAAGCATTTTAGAATTTTATTATACACATTAAAAATTATTTTTAAGAGCAATTTAAAAGTCAAAATATAGTTAATTATAATTAGATATTGAAAAATTTCATGAGGATTTTTCTGTGGAATTTCATTAGCCATGGATTTTCATGGAGAATTTTCTATGCAACTCAAACAATTTAATAAATTTTTCTATAAATTCTTGTAACTAACATTTCTTAGAGATTTTTTTGTGAACACTACCTATAGTTTTTTATAAATAATTTCTACAATTTAGCTACAGATTTTGCAAGCAATTCTAAAAAAATATCATTTTTATGAATATTTTCTATAATTTTTTTGAGAATAATTTTTTTGTAGATTTTTCTGTAGAAGCTTTCGATCTTGCAATGCCCAATTCTTGTAGATTTTTCTGTGATTTTCAGTTGCTGTGAATTTTTTTATGCATATTTTTTATAGATTTTTCTTCGAATAATTTTTCTATAGAGTTTTTTGTGGATATTTCCTATAGACTTTTTTGTAAATTATTTTCTTGCAAAATTTTCTTAAGAATTTCTCTATGAATTATGTTCTTGCAGATTTTTCTGTAGAAATTTTTTGGAGATTTTTCTGTGACTTATTTCTTATAGAATTTTTTGTAGAAATTTTTTGAAGATTTTTTAATGACTTATTTCCTATGGATTTGTTGGAATTTTATCTAGGAATTTTGCTGAAAAAAAGTCATAGAAATTTCTTGCGGATCTTTTTGCAGATAAATCTTGAGAAAAAATTCTTTTTCAACTCTCTTCTCCATGAAAACTTTTTGTGGATTTTATCCATTACCTGCAGAAAAATCTGTAGAAAAGTTTCTGCAGATTTCTAAAATCCACAGAAAATATTATCCATGAGCATATTTCCTATGATTTTTTTTTGTAGAAAAATTCATAGAAAATACTATTTTTAGTAGATTTTTAGCTAAAATCCATAAAAAGATTTGTAGAAAATAAGGACTGTTCTTGTAATACTTGTATTTTTGCTACATAGATATGAGATAGATTTGAAGTTATCCATGAGGGTATAAATCAAATTAAAGAATCAAAAATCAATATACTTATATATAAATATAAACTATTTAAAATAAAACTCAAAAAACTATCACTGAAATGTTTACAAGATTCACTGATATTATTAATGGCTTGAAAAGTTTTAACAAGGATTATACTAATAGTGATCTTGTGTCTAAAATTCTTACATCTTTATCAAAGAATTGGAAAGTCAAGGTGAGGACAATACAAGAAGTAAAAGATTTAAATAAGTTGCCTTTGGAAGACTCACTAACTCACTCATGACTCATGAGTTGAGAATGTACCAAAATATTGAAGAAGATGGCAAGAAAAGGAAGACAATAGCTCTAAAATCAGTGGCCAATAATGAGGATGAAAGTGATGAGTTAGTGGAAATTGATAATAAAAATGAATTAGCAATGACAACAAGAAAATTTAGAAGAGTCATGAAAAGAATAATATATATTCAAGAAGAAAAGCTTGACCAAATAGAAAGTAAGCAAATAAAAGGAGAAAGAGCAACCGACTCTATGCTATGAATGCAAAAAGCCTAAAAATTTCAAACTTGATTATCCTTTACTTAAGAAAGATCCCAAAAAGTATAAAAGAAAGCCACAATGGCAATATGGAGTGATAGTGATGATTCAAGCTCTGAAGAAGAAGAAAAAAAGTTACCAACTTATATTTTATGGCTCATGAGAATGATGTATGCTTGGCATCCAGTGTAACTAAAGAAGATGGTACTTGCATAGCGAATGCTCAAGGCACATGATAGGAGATGAATCTTAATTCATCACCCTAGAACTAAGATGGAAGGGTTGTGATATTTGGAGACAATGAAATAGAAAATTATTGGTCTCGATAATATTTAGATCACCCATCCACTTATATTAAAAATGTATTGCTTGTTAAATGTTTAAAGCATAATTTACTTAGTACCAATCAATTTATGCTAAAAGATTTAATGCTTCTTTTAAATCATCTCATTGTATTGTAACTAGTTTCATTGATAATAATATCATGTTCATAGATTTTGATCACCCTTGATTTCTATTGAGTCATTTGCATGCTAGTTCAATCATGATTTAATTAAATCAACTTGATCAGACTCGTTGGGTGTTAGACAATGTTGTTTGATCAATCTTGTTTCACTTTGTTAATTTCTCTCTCCTCTTATATTCTCTCTCTATTTGATTTATGAGTTCAATGAAGGATCCACAGCCTTATTGCATTGAATCTGAGTTGACCCGATAGATAGACTTTGAACCATTTTATTGATTGGGCAACATATCCATGAGTTTTTGTTGAGTATTACAAGATCTAGACATTAAATCTTTGTATTTTAAGTGATCCCAATCGAGCAAAGTTATTTGACCAAATTGACCCCTGATTGCTGAATAGTATATTGATCCCCACTTTGGTTTCTCTCGAACACTATTGATTTGATTACCATCGATCTCTATTAAATCACCTATCTACTAGTATGATCTTGATTGATGAAGTTATGATGATCGAACTAACCCAAAACATTGGATATGACTATCCGTCAATTCCATCTTTCCATAATTATTCATATCCTTCTTAATTATTGGATTTGATTCTATATAAGGATGTGATCATCTCAATAAAAGATGTCCAGCGATGGATTCTATAATATGATTTGTTTATTTAAATATTTGAATAAATTTTAAGGTTGTTTAGATTTATTAGAATACTTATCAGATAAGTAATATTTACTTTTTTAGTTTATCAATAAATTATAAATATTTTTGATTTGATTTATGAAATTGATGTATGAATTTGATGAACGATATTTTGATATGGAATGAATTTATTTTGAAATATTATGATGATACATGATTGAAAATATTGATCTTGTTATAAATTACATCTGATTGACTTTGATACCACATGATTATGTATATTTTTATCGAGTTAAAGTACGAAATATGATTTGTAAAAAAATTTTGATTCGAGAAGACTCGAACTCTCAATTTGACTATGTTAAGGATCCTGTCAATCGGGACTAATTTGTTGGCATTTAATTAGTCTTGAATGTTTATATCATAAGCAAATACGTGATATGTCATAAGCAGATATGCAATATATCACCAACAAATTTATGGTTTCTAAAGACTTTATTGTAAGATGATATGTAGTATGCTGTAAGATGACACACAACTCATTATAAGTAGACACGTGCTATCATGATCTTACCATAAGAAAATATAATCATAACTTATAGCTGATAGGATGAAATTGATATTTTGAAAGAAATTGAATTCACGAATGAAACTCAAAGTTTTTTAAAAAATAAAGTTAGCATAAATAATGTTTTGATAATATTGCATATAAAAAATAGATTTCAAATAGTAAATTTTATATGCCTATTTTTTATAAAGATTATTTAATTTATTTTTTGATTTAATCTAGTTATATTACTTACTGAATTGTCTAGCTTATTATTCATATTTTATTATTTTTATAGATCTTGAAAACTAAAATGATACGGGAATACACATGAGAGAATGACTAGAAGCAGAATTTTGATACTTCTATTTTAGACTGAAAATATTATTGAAGTTTGATGTAAGATTTTTTGAATATTACTGAATTTTATGGAGTATTAAAATTAGATTTTAGTTAGTTGATTTGAACTTAATTTATTGATTAATTATTCTGCTGTTGCTTTATGATAGCGTGATAAGATATCTTGCATGCTTACGGAGAGAGTTTCCTATAAGTATATAGTAGTTGCCGCAATATCTAGCTCGTGATCTCGGATCGAAAGCACGACATCATACATAGCTATATTATTGCCTTTAAAAATTTTATATCTTTATTTTGAAAAATATACATAAGTAGATGAAAAAATACTAAATCGCATAATAAAATTCATACTTTATAAACTTGTTATTTTCGTTAAAAATGTTCATGAAACCAATTCCATAATAAAGCATGTCATATCACATATATTGATTCTTATTTTAAAAAATATAACTTTATCATTGGTAAGTCATATGCATTGAAAATATGATAGTTTGTAAATTAATAATGGATATAAAATTTATTTAGCCCATCCTTTTAGATCTTCAAATTTTACTAATCCTATTTATATATAAATATATAATTATTTTTATTAATAATTAATAAATTAAATAATAAGAAAAGGAGATCGTTGAATCGGAGCATTAGTATGGTTCAGAGCCTACAGTACTTGGGAGATTGGACTTTGAACTACGATGCCTTGGTCGCTTTAGAGAGAGAAAGACAGGAAAAAACCAAGAGAGAAGAGACGTGTCCTTCTACCTTTTCCTTTGCCTTTTCCCTTGTTTCTTCTTTGGCAAAAAGAGGGAAGAACAGGAGGGTGGTCAGTGGCCGGAGGAGCGGAGACTGGCGGCGGCGGCAGCAGAACCAGGAGCCTGGTAGCAGGTGGTCAGTGGCGACGACCGGCAGAAAGGCGCGTGGAAATCAGTCAAAACAGAGCCGGACAGGGGTAGAAACGGGGGTTTCTCTTTTCGATTGATTTCCAGCTAAATCGAAGGCCGTGGGTTTGGTTTAAAGCTTTAGGAAGAAGATAAAAGCAAAGAGCAGAGAGGTTGGGGTTGACCTTAGCTCCGACGAGCTTCTTCGGCCTCGAATTCTGGCGGCCACAGTAATAGGAAACAGCGGATTCAAAGGGAAAAGGAAGAACGAGAGAGGAAGAGGCTCTTTTTTTTTTTTGGGTGGGAACATGGTCCGAGTCAGTGATGGGCTGGTCCATCACATACACTGCAAATCTTTACATAGCTCTGAGCTTCTGCTTTACGTGCAGCTTGCAAGAAATTGTCTTCACAGATAGAAATTATTTCCTTCCAACCATATTGTTGACAGCTTCATTATATTAAAGGTATCCATTTATTGTTATTTGTAAAAGAGTATTCCAATATATAGAGTGGGAAAGACTAGTAACACTGGTAAATCAGGTGGTAAAAAGAAGATGGCCTGTACCTAGGACAGTGCTTTGAACCATCTCCATATTTAAAAATATGATTTACTTTTCTACGATATGCTCACAATTTATTATCTGCTGTTCTTTTCTTTTAACAAAGTATTCTATGTTGATCTTGATGTAGTTTGGAGGATTAACTCCCAACCTTGTGATATGATGCTCAAATTAATAACAGATGTGCTGTGCAATGCACTGATGGAACAAAACAACTGAAATATTTGAGAGTTGCACTACAAAAATGTGCAAGTTCAAGCTCTCATGAGCAAAGAATAACGAACATGGGACAAGAAAAGGAGAATCATGAAAGGTTGCTGTTGTAAAGAAACTTAGATTTGCTGTTGAAGAACATAGTCATGCTTGCTGTTTGCGTCGCCATTCTGCCCTTGCTCTTATCACCTCGGCTTTATCCTCTTGCAAGCGAAGCAGGTGGGTGCTTCCCAAATCTGGTTTGCATAAACTTGTTCTAGTAGCGTTTTCCTCAGTGTCGCTTGTTGTCATGCTTGTGAGGGACTCCAGCAACTGAGATTGCCGGCATTCACGACGGTACTGCAATGTGATGCTTGTGAGATGGTAATCCTCTAACACATTCATCGGCACACTCTGCACGAGGTGGTAGATTGCTGCAGTTAGTGGACAATCTGCTGGTGTTCAATCTGTACCTCAACTAAATGTTCTTTTATGGACTAGTGAAGCATTTCCTGGGCTTAAAGGATGCTAATGTTATAACACATCACATTAGTTTGTATATAGAGAATTCACACTTAGCAGAAATAGCAACATATATTTCTTCATTGCTCTCCTTTCAGAAATATGGTGGAAATGCCACCTTGTAGGTCTGAATGCCGAACCTTGCCCCAGTGATGCACTGAGGAGATAGAATATTAGTGTAATGAATGTAGAAAAATATTGCCCCTTTTTCCTGAGGAAATTTTTGTCATTTGCATGGGTAATAAAGTAGGCATATCTACTTAGTTCAGATAAGAACATACCTCCAAGATCCACCCAATATATTTGACATTGTTCACATGCTGATTGACATCCATATCGCTCCATCTTGGCTAAATTATATAGAAGAAATGGTTAATGATGTTAATTACCTGTAAGATACTCTCATTCTACTGATTATCTAAAGAAATCACAGCACTTACTGCTAAACCTGATATTATGTTCTCTGCTGTCTCATCGGTGAGCTTGTCAATTTTGTCATCACTGCTTTCATGAATAACTTTTCTGTCCAAATAGAAGGGTCTAACTTCTTCCTTCACCTGTTCAGGTATCTTAGATAACATTCTTGTTTCTCTATTCATCATTACCCACTTGCTGCATGAATGGAAAGAAACAGTTGAGCTAAGAGTAGCTTTAAGATATGAGGTAAGGTTTCAGCACCTTGTGGCTCTTGCTATTATCCTTTTGGTGTTGTAGTCCCGGATGATCCAGTCTCTACGCATCCCATTTTCCCAGATGCTGCAACCCAAGTATCAATCTCAACCACATCTCCCCTGTCATGTGTCATTTTACCTATATCAGTATTATATGAATTACAGTTACATGGTAAAAGTGCATTTAAATTTCAAGGTGTTCAGCAAATCCTGAATTACTGAAGCATATCTACAGGTCTATGCTCTGTCATCCTAAACTCCCAGAATCACATAATATTCATTATCATCATAAATTTAGAATTACAATCACCTCAAATTATATGTGTCTGCTGCCTCTAATCTTACAGTTATCCTGTTTAATTGATTCATTTGCTACCTCAAATTTCGAATGTATGTTCTATCAATTCTAAGGTAACTTTGGTAAGACTTGTTGAAATGATATATTAGTAAGATTGACCGTATATCTCTAGCATGTTTGAAAATTGCGGCTATATTGCTTTCGTAATGGTCTGGTTAATAATCTTTGCCTAAGCAACAATGGTCTCTCGTGCTTGAATAGTGCAAGCTATAAACTTCTTGTTATATTGTACTATCTAGATCACTAATTGAAATCCATGGATGTTACTTTTCACTGATTATGGCTCTACACTATTTTGGTTGTGAAACTGAAACCTCTGCAGTCCATGCAGGGTATATGTTTCTTTCTTTATTTTTCTTTTCTTTTTGGAGAGAGAGAGAGAGAGAGAGAGAGAGAGAGAGAGAGAGTGGGA
>KE505772.1:31173-43155 GCA_000441515.1 Elaeis oleifera
TATATATATATATATATATAGATAGATAGATAGATATAGATATATATATCACAAACAGCATCTTCCTCAGAGCTATGGATGTACAATTAATTAGGAGGTTATGATGATAAAGAGGAGACTACATGTCTCCATGGTGAGGGGCCAAAAGCCTACCTGAAGTAGATTCATAAGTGTCTCCATTGTGGCAGTCTCGTCAGGCCCAATCTCATAGGACCTGATCACAAATGCCTGTCTGTAAACAAACCTATCCTCCACAAACCTTCCAAGCTTAAAGGAATCAACAGAGACCATCCCACCCCCATCCTCAGCCCCAACCCCATGCCCTCCCCACATACAAAGAAGCATCACTCCCATGCACCACCCAATTAACCTTCCTCCCATTAACCGTATCGACACTCACATGATAACCATCACCATCACCTTTCACACATAAGCCCCGCACTTCTCTCTTCCTCGCCCAACCCACAACCACACCAACCTTTGGAACTCCCTCTATCTTCCCAGCCTCCCACCTGCGAAGGCACAAACTGATGCTGCCGCTCCTTGCAGTCGTCGCCATCATCACAGGCCTCTATCATCAGTTTAGAGAAGAACCCATGAAGAAAATGTCTTTGGTGGATGTGGGTATGACCTTTTCTATGTAGGAAGATGAATGGTGAGTAAGTGGATGCAACAACTTCATTAGAAGAAAAGAAAGCATGGAAAGATAATATTCTTAAGGCCTTTCTAAGGGAAGGAAAAGAGAGGGACAAGTAAGGTTAAGCTTGTAGGAAGAAGGATTTAGAGGAGAGGGGGAGGAGGGGGAGTGCAGCTCAACCACTTGAATGGGTGGTGGGGAGGAATGGTGGGGGAGGGCTCCATTGATAGACCGTACGCAATTGTAGTAGATTGAGTGGTGCTATGCGATGGTATATACGAGATACAAGGGGATATCAGAGAAAGGAGGCTAGGAATGCCAAACGAGGAAGATTAGATATATGGATTAGGCTGACGCTTTATAGCTCACCTGCCCCTCCAACCAAAATATTAAAGATTAAATTTCTACTATTAGATCCACCAAACGTTGAGTAAAATATTTGTCCGAATTTTCAACATGGGACAACTATGTTATTCATTGTTGCATATGACCCTTCTTTTAATCTATGCTTTTGCATGGAAAAATTGATGGGACTTCCATATTTCTTCTCAAGTATAGTGTGGATATTTGGCTTCAACAAATAAACATGACCCTGTGGCCATGATGATTGTTCTAAAGCAACCATTTTCCTAAAGTTTGTGAACCTTATATATCGTCGAAAAAGACTACATGCATCGTTGGATAAACGTGAGTTTTGTGGAGAGCAAATCAGAGAGATACCAGCCCGTCTCGTTTTTAAATGATCAAACAAGGATAACCACAATCGGGTTTGAGTTGTATCTTTCATGCAAATAAAATGATTTACCTTTTTGTCACGCTGTGCACCATTGGATCGTGGTGCAATGGCAACTACGAGATCCATGCAGGCAGATGATGAGAGAGTTTGGAGTGCTTTGAAATTTTTGCAAGATAAGATCCAACGGTTGATGTTGTGAACAAAGGATCAATCATTCTTTCATGCAAAAGATAAAACCCAAATCCACTACAATCATGGTAGTTGAGTCAGATTTTTGCCAGCGGGAAGAAGCTTTAGGAGCCAATTAATAATGTGCACACCAAAAAATTTCCTGGGCCCATGAATGATGGGCTGGCAACTATTTATTAACACAACCACCGTCATCTGTGTATGGTGCGGTAACACCATACACCACACCACCTCTCAAATCCCATGCACAACTCATTCTTAACGCCCAAGAGATCTCATCTCTTTTAATCCAAGACGTTCAAAATAAATCAAAGGATAGATGTGCGTTGAGATAAGGGAAGAAAGAAGGAGAGATATCTCACGCCAACAATTAGCGCACGTCCTCTTTCTCTAATTTTTTTGTCATATAAAAAATGCTTTCATGTTCTAATCTAAGAGATTTCTATCTTATTTTGAATCAAATTTAATTAAAAAAATTGAATGAAAAAGACTTCCAGATAAGGTGGGGTGCCAACTATTGGCATCCCCTCTCCTTTCACACGTGTGAAGAAAGAAGGATGAGAAAACAACGCCTTACTTCTCTTTTTGGCATGATTTCTAAAGAGAAAGTCTCAGAGAACTTGGATTCTCTGAGTCATGGTTCATCTGGTTCAAATAGAGCCTCAATCGGGTTCAAATCGAGTCTGAAACGAGCCAAATTCGAAAAGGCTGTGAAGCCTAATCCAATTAGGCTTGAAATCCAAATCTGATTTGGATAATTGAGCCCAATTAATATTAAATTAAATTAAATTTAATTAAATTAAATCTGATTTAAATTAATTAAATTTAATTTATAATTTAGTCAGTTCAAAAAATACAATATTTGTAATTAAGTCCCTGCGTTAACAATTAGTAGCTGCCAAAACCGTAATGCTTACAAATTAGCAGTTTCTAATATTCAAACTATCAATCTAATTGATAATTCAAATATAATCCAAACCATTGATCAAGTTATGCTCCTTTTGTATCTGACCCCTCAGGTTCTATTCTGTCTGGTAGTGAGACATACCATGATCTCCATCATAGCATCATCGAAACTCTTTTTGATAGGCTGAAACCATTTCAACTCACCTCAACAAAGATCGTTGATCCGAAAACGATCTTAGTGAGTTCTCACGATCCACCAGTGACGTCTAACAATATATAGTGGCAATTCAGCAGAACAAAAAAGTGAACTCCTAGATGCAGTCATCGTGTGATACAATCCCTCTATCGAGAGCTCCGACTTGATGGAGATCATGGAGAACTCGTCACACTCCATCGTCAGTCATATTCTAGATTGGCTCGATTTGAGTTCATTTGTGAATCTCGTGGAAACTCTTTTCCAATATTCACACTTACTCTGACCAGAGATTTTCTGAACTTAGTCTTACGAATCGCATAGGACTTCTTTCTACCAAGGTCGATAGATTCCATCTAGATGTATTCTACTCCAAACAGCGAACCTGAACCTACATAGCCAACATACACAGCAAGGACCCATATGGCTAGGGACCAAGAGAATGTACAGTCAAACTATTTAGCCTCGCTGCAAATAGCCAATACACCGCAGGTCAAAGGATTAGTCACACCACTGCAGCATCGAGAAAATCACTGACGAGTGGGTGGACATCCAAATGGTTTCTCATGTTGGTCACACTCAGTGCAAGTTGTTCTCTAACAACCACCAGCACTCTCACCTCAGTGTCTCTACACTGCAGACTCGAGACTCATCTGCCCTAAAGAAAGATAATCTATGCACCGATTTCGAATGGATTGATCACTGTTCTCCGTGATGATCCTTCGATCGGGAGCATTTAGAATTAACCACTAATGATATATGTCTCAAATTCTCAATATCTTGAGAATATACAAAATCATCTTTATTAATTTCTAAGACAAATCGTGGACACATAAACATGATTGGTTATTAAGACTATCCAACAAGTACAAAATATGCCCTAGAGAAAAGTATGCGTCAGTCAAGATTGGTTTCCAGGGCATACATCCAATACTTTTTGCATCTTTTGCGACCCAGCCATGCATGTTGACTCCACAAATTATTTCTTGCAGTTTTGGTTCATACTATTCTGTTTGGTTTCCTGAAGGCAGAAAATGGAACATTCAGATTTTCTAATAGCATCTTGGATGGCTCTCATCTTCTTAGTTTTGCCTTTTCCTCTAGTGTTCCAGCTCAAGATCATTTATAATATGAATTTAAATGGTTCAAATGCATCTCGACAGAGGCAAAGAGAGCGTGCTTTACTATACTATAATCTGAATATACAAAAGCCCCGGGATGCTTTCTAGAATTCCCAAAATTAGATCTCCCTAGGCAATGAGTTACACTATTGGTGAAAGCGGGAGATAAATACAGAAAATAAGTTGAAACAACAAAAGTGAGCAAAATCTAGTCCAGAACTTTAGATTGTTGCTCGCAAGTCGCTTGGAGGCATTCATTTGGCTATTGCATCTGAAATACAGTTTGCTGATGCCCCACAGCGCTGCATCTCCATTGCTTTCAGCTTTTCCATTGGATTTATCTACTGACAGGGTTCGAAAAGCATCCCACATAGCTTCCCAACTCAGGGATTTGAGCTGCTGTCTGTGAGTTGATAAATAGAATGTCTGCTGCCACTAGGGATTTTTCAACCAGTCCAAGCGATTTAATCTTCTTAGATCGCAGCCTAGTACTTCGCTTGCCTGGTGCTTTGGGCATAAGAGTTTTATTGGGAGCTGCCGGCTGTGCTGCGAGTTTGATCGTTGACAGATCGTGTTGCTGAGGTCCTTTGGCTTGAATCGCTGCCAGGATCCTGTTAAACACCGTCTTAGTTGGTATTGGTAATGTAGCTGCATTGGGGTGCTGTCGGATATCTCCAGCTGTTGATGTCATAGTGCTTAGCCTTGCAACAAAGTCATTGGCAATAGGCTCTGAGTTGTGTAAGCTACCGTTGGCGGTGGCCATTTTATGTTTATTTTGAAGTTAATCTTTTTGGACATCTAGGAAAACATACTCTTCTTCACCAAACAAGAGCCATAATAAACCATATGTAGCTTAGAGGAACAAGCTTCGTACAGAGAAAGTCCTTTCTAGAAAAGGTTGGTATAGATGAGTTCATATTGCATCTTGTGTGTACTTCCAGGCTGGAAACAATTTTGCATTGGTCCATCAGGCATCCATTTGCAAGAAATATTTGGAGAAGCTTTAAAATTCAGTTGAATTTGAGAGGTTGGCCGGTGAATGTTCTTAATTTATAGTCACATTGGAGGCATAAGAATAGTAAGGCACTATGTAGAAGAACTGGGATCAATTATTTGCTACTCTTTATTGGAAGATCTGGAAGGAGAGAAACTCCGAGAATTTTCCCTTAGGAGAAACAGCTCTATCTGTTTAATTATTCAGAAGAGTCTACACATATCATCTTTGGGAGCATCTTACTTCAAAACAGTGGGGAAGAGGCATCAAAAGCTGTGGAGGAACTTGTTGTCCTTAGTGCATGCATATTCTAATTCATCTTGAGCCAATATCCTTGTATTCTGCATTATGTCTTCTTTCTGCTGCCTCCTTGTATCTCCTTTCCTGTACGTATGCTCTTACTAGTAAATTGAGGAATGTTTCAAATACTTCCTCCTTTTCCATTTCATGTGCAGATCCTTGCATACAACCAAAAGACTGCCTTCCCTTGACTTTATCTTTAACCAGACTCGACTGCCACAACAATTCCAAGCAGCTGATTCCAACCGTAAAATCTCCCCAATCGAATTATTAATGCATAAGACAAAAAGAAAAAAAAAAGTTGTGTATTTGGGAGTTAAGAGAAAGAGTTAGTTTACTAAAAATGTTCAAAAAAAAAGTGCTGTCCCAGGGTTCCAATTAGTGAGGTTGGTAAAGTTTTCAGGATTTGGTACCAAAATCTCCACCATTCTAATTCTGAAAATAAAAGGAAACGATTGACTCATTTTTTCTTAAAAAAATATTTTATTTGTTATGACCTTCAAAGAAAGAGCAGGTACATAGCCAGTGCACTACAATAACCGGAACAATTGTCGACAATATAAACTTCTATTTCTAATAATTATAAGCATCGCAAAATTTATTCCCGACGTTATCAAAAGTGTCGAAATTGCATCGATAATTAAAATATGAAAAATCTTTTTTCTGACACTTGAAGAAAGCATCAGCAACTATCATAGGAGCATAATTTTTATCGACTCTACAACTGCTCAAACTAACAGGAGCCTACAATAAAGATATAAAAATTTTAATAGTTGAGAATACGAAAATTATAATATAAATTAAATGATTAAATCTATGTAAAAATATAAATATAGTGAGCTATGTATTCTAGAAGAATCCATAAACGCCTATATTACATATGTCAACTGCTTAATCTGAGTCCTCATGAAGGATATAACCGTGTCATAGTTCTATCTCATCACCTCTATCTGCACCTCCATCCGTACTTTGATCATATGAATATCTATAATGCTAGAACTCTCTATAGCATCCTGAGTGTATCGGCTTACTTCAGACAACTGAGTGCAGGTGACTTCAACTCCATAATCTCTCATTCAACTACAGTGATCCAATCCCAACAACCTATCATTATCTGGGACCTCGACACAATTGGCCTCTGTAGATATTACGAACTTGCCAATATGCTCTGTAATAAGAGATAAAGCCCTCTCCTATATTTAAGAAAAAAATATTTATTAATATTATACTTAAAATAAACTACAAATTATTACACTAAATAATTATCAATATATACAATACATCTCTTGAGTCCTTACTAACAAAATGCCATCTCGATGGATATGAGTTATTTTACAGAACTCCTTCTGATCAAGCTCCCTCCCATGTTCATCCATCTATAGAAAAATTAAATTTATAAATATACAGTCCATGATACATCATAGATGATACAAGATACATATCATACATTTAATATGATATGTAATATATGATACATTATATATGGTTAATAAGTATTAAAATGTTAATTTTAATTGACAAACTCTAAGTTTCAATAAAACTTATAAGTATCATGATACATGATGCACAGTACATTATATGCAGTTTTATTAAAAAACATAAGTACATGTATATACATCAAATTAGTCTTAAAATGAGTTTATAATATGCCGAAGAGTTTGAAAGAAGCGTACGAACTCTTATCTATGTTGCGCATATCTCTTGAACCCCGATGTATGAGGAATAGATAGTGCTGTTTGTATAGCTCTATCAATATCAGAATATACCTGCAAAATAAATAAACAATATGATATATCTTATATATATGTACAATCTACATTAGTAATCAACATAACATAAGATATATGATGAATATATATAATTACCTGTCCTCTTTTGGAGAACTAATAATGAACAAGCTTTCTCCACTAATGAGGAGCCACATTAGGACAATAAATATGAGCAATATTGTCCTCTATTAAATCCTTTCTCTTATATTCCTCTTTGGTGTTATCTTATTTTTTTATTTTCAATTAAGTGACTTCAACACCCAATCATGGCTATTTGAAGGGAGTACAAATTTAATCTAGAATAAAACAAGAAGGATATTTGATTATAAAATAATATAGTTAATTGATTATAAATAAACTAATATACATTATTAATTTATTTTTTATTTGTACTACTCGTGGAAGCTTAAGCATATATGAAGCAAGTATATCATTCTGCTTCGCATAGTTCAAGAGACAAAGCTGATCCTTCCGTGCAACTGTACCTATAAAGCTCACCAATAATCTAGCAGTCTTATTGACAGACTGGCTTATTTATTTATACTGGATGACGATCCTCTCACCTTTAGCTAAATACCAGATATCTCTGGTCCATGTGGGTCTAAATTTAATCCTTACTCTCTTGGATCCATCTACAATAAACATATAAAATAAAAAATATATTAAAATTAATTAATAAAATTAATATTCAAATTTAATAATTATGAATATATAATATTTTATTAAATTATCTTGGATGTGTATCTCACCTATAATAACCTCCTCATCAACAGGAGGATCATGCTGTGACTCCGCCTACTATGCAAATAAGGAAGGATAGGCATGGATCTGATGCGTAAATGATGAAGGACCGATCTCAGACTACTGAAACTGCATCGACTATCGGAGTTGATCAAAATATGATCCGTCATGAGAAGTCTTTGACTCAATACTATCAAATCATCCGTATTGAGGCATAATAGCATATACTATTTATAAATAAAATAAAAATCAGTTAACATAAATTATCAAATAATAAATATAATACTATTTGAATTACTAATAAGAAGTAAAATTTATTAAATGAATATGATAATATAATATAATATTTGAGAGATCTTATCCCACTTGGTCAACCAGGGGGCAACAATTTTTTTGTATAGATGAAAATTCCTTGGTATCCAGCAACATGCTCTGCGGACCCACCAAACAATATGGTCTAGTACGATGAATCATTTATTTTGTTTTCTGATAAGTCGATGAAAGATACGTGGGGCATAAAGTGGAAAGGCACATGGATGATTCAAGCATCTTAAAGTGGGCGCCAAGCCTTGATTTCCTCATCCAAGCTTGGATGCTAGTCCATCGTACCACGAGTTATCTTTTCATATTTGTGGTTTTCTGATCAAAGCGTCTCTAATGATCTCAACTTCTAGCATACACAAAAAGACGTGGCTCAATCATTTCATCACCATCAGGCCAATAACCCAGAGGCTCATCATCCATTTTGAATCGTATCCGTGTTTTAGAAACTTTCCTCGCATCCATGTTCAATGGCATATTGCTCGGTTTGCGGCACAAAATCATGACTAAACTGAAAGACCAAAACAAATCTCTCTCAAGCCTTTTTTTTTTGGTAGAGCACACACAAGCTTATTAGAGAGAGATTGCACTAATGCAAATATGCCATGCCTACAATTGTTTGAGATGAGGACAAAAATATAGGAGAGATGACAAACATAAAACATTCCTGGAATAGAAGACAGAGTGATAATACTACTTGAAAAGCATTAAGCTGCAGCAGATCGTTTCTTCTAAATATTTTGTTGCTTAAGATTTCCAGAAAAGTTCAAACCATGTCAATATAATAGACAGGATATTCATTATAGCTGGCATCAGAGGCATCACGGAGATCCTATTTCTAATTAAATTTATAAAGTGAGAACTAACAGCAAGCCAATGCAGCATATTGTAGAGTTAACAATCCTCCAAAAGAATAAAATATTACATAAAAATAAAGGAAGAGACAAACATACCAACCCAGCCACCATAAACAGTACCAAGTTAATCAGACTAGTGAAGATGGTTTGAACGGAATGAGAAACGATACTAAACATAGTCAGGCTTCAGTACGAAAATTGGGGAACTAAAAGAGCAAAAGATTGAAAGCTTACGTACACAAACCAAACAGTCATTTTGGATCGATCAAAATATAAATCCAAAATAAAGATCAATTAGAATATATGCAATTGAATTGAAGACCGTTTAAGAGCTGAAGACCCCAATTTGATACCCTAAAATCCATAATAAATAGTGACCAAGTAAAGAGTAGAAAGAGGACAAAATTTCTAACCTTGGAAGAGAGCAATAATCGGATCGAGGAGAGAAACTCGGCATCATCTCCTGCTGACATCGGCCACTGGAGAGAAGAAGAGAACTGAAGAGGATGAGGTGGAGAGATCAGATTAGAGGAGGAGGAGGAGGAGGAGGCTCAGGATCGACTCTCGACGATGAGACGAGAGCCCAAATCAGGAGAGGGAGTCAGCTCGGGAGAGAGATCAAGAGTCCAGATCAAAAGAGGGGCGTCGGCTTGGGAGAGAAGAGAGATGAAGAGTCTAGGGTATGGATTTAGGGATGGAGATAAATTACTTCCATCATTGCATATTTGCACATCATAACTTACCGGCACTTTAACATGTGGTAACCTGCAGACACTTAAAAAAGCATCAGTAAATGTATATAGGATTTGAATTTTAATGATGCTTCATGGCTTCCATCAACACTTTTGAGCATCGTAACTTGCCTATGTCGGTGGATGTGATATTTAAATTTTACTAACACTTTCTCCTAGCATCGACAAAATTCAGTTGATAATTCCCATTATTTCTACAGTGATGTCGTATAAACTACAATAAACTTGTCTCGTAGAAGTCAACTCTCAATGTTTTTACTTTCAATTTTCATCTTTTTTACCATACTCAATTTGAGGTTTTAAAAAATCCAACATTTCCATTGGGAGAGCCCACATTAACAAATTATTAATCATGATGTATCAAAAACAATATTAATCATAATAATGGTTGATTATTGTTACTTTTCCGAAGATGCCAGAAAAGACTACTTGAGAATAAGATAGTGACCATTGTGATAGCTTTTAGTTTGTCTTCGCATAAAAATAAGAGTGAGAAATAGAAAAAATTACACCATTATTTGCTCAGATTGATGTTTGTCACTAAATTAAATAAGATATCTAAGTATAATGAACAATAGCATGACCATTGAAATCATAGTTGGTTAAGAAAATTATAATAAAAATCCATGGATTTTGTATATATGTTTAGAACCTACGCAACCACTAAAAAACATATACTAATAATAGTTATTGTACAAATATGAAAAATACTACACAAATTTGAAAAAAAAAACTACTACCAAAATCATGAAATATCATCGTACAGGAAAACTTATATTGAATGCTAAAAGAATATATATAAGCATATAGATACCTCATACATCCATTAAAAAAGATGTAGTTCTACTAAATGCTATTGTCGAAGTATTGAAAGTACACGTATATGAAATCAATAACCCTATAATTATTGTATAACATTATAAATGATGTCCGACTAGTAACCACTATGGTATATTTAAAAAAAGGAACTAAATGTTTTGGAACATATCTTATACATGTATTATTTTTAAAAAGCGACTGAATGTTTTATAATTATTTGAATAAACTGCTTACAAGATTGAAAATTGGTTAAGAACTACAACATAGTTAGAAGTAGATTGCCATCTGATGATAAAGAAGAAAAGATTCTATACCTATAACAAGAAACAATGTTTGAAAAGTGCATATGATTTCATTCTAAACCAGTGATTAGAAAGGAAGATGGAAGAGATGGGAGGAAAGAAATATAGAGTCTGGATCCTCTGCGGTACTACTTTCATACTGCATAATGTGATACCATCTTGGATAGCTACCACTTCATCCATCTCAAATAGCTACCACATCATCTATCTTGGATAGCCACCATATTATCCATCTTGGAGATAGGTGGCACTCATTCACTCCTGAAATACAATGAGATATGGTGAGTGTAATAATGCAGCCCATTAGACTCTTAGACCTGGTCCAAATTTAAATAGCCCAAAAACCTCACAAATCACGTGCATCGCATAGGAAAGGAGAGGAGGAAGAAGACTTCGATTAGGATTCTCTTCTCTCTCAATTCCATCCAAATTGGGGCTTCGGATGTTCAGATTAACCTAGAAAAACTTGTCTATAAGAACCCCTTCCCCTCTCCTAGATCATCACCTCAAATTGCTTGAGAGATCATTGAGAATCGTTCGAGATTTCTCATGTTCTTCAGTAGATTGCCGTTGGGAAGAAGGTCGTCGGAAACCCTTCTCTAGCCATCGAAGCTAGATAGGCTCTTTTTCCCTTCTCTCTTTTCCTTCTTGTCATTGTTTTCTGATCGCCGACGTCCGATTGGAGCCGGCGGTCGCCGGATTTGTATTTAACAAAATAGCCCATATTTTTTTTGTTTTAAATGTAATATCCGGTCCATGGGCCTTAAGCCCAGCCCAGAAGCCCAATGAAAAAAAAATGGAAAGAAGACTCTCGATAGGAGTCTTCTTCTCCAACGAGGCTGCTAGGATTAGGAGTCCTAGGACCACTGGAGGTCCTAGAGCACTCTATAAATTGGCCTTCCCCCTCCCTAAGATCCTCCACCGGCCTTCCTCGCTCTTCTTCTCCTCGATTTTTTTGTTTGAAGCTGTGGCCTCCTTTTATCGTGCTCGTCTTGATTTCTTATCGGAGAGGTCATCGGAGCTCGAGGTAAGTGTGATTTCTCTTCCTCTCTTCTCTCCCTCTCTTCCCGTACTTGTGAGCATGATTGTCGGCGACTGGTGTCGTCGGATTTTATCGAGAAAGAAGTCTCCTGTTCTGCCCCTCTCTTTTCTTCAATTTTCTGACGTCGGCGGTCACCACCGACCGCTGGCCTTGGTCCCTCCGAGCTTCGGGTGGGTCGCCCTCTTGTCGTCGGCCACCGTCGTGCCGGCTGCAGCTCCTGATCGGCCAACCAAAGGGGGGGACCACATAGTCCCTTGTTTTTGCCCAAGTGAGCCACAGGAAGAAGGAAGAAAGAAAAGAAAA
>KE505772.1:85935-96814 GCA_000441515.1 Elaeis oleifera
ATATATATATATATATATATATATATATATAATGGTAATGCCATGAGCTAAGTATGAGAGATATGCCAACCAATTGACGCTATAATTAATACTTACAATTTACATATTAATATGCTATATGATACTAGTGATGGTGGTGTCATCATTATATTCTTCTTATGTTTATATTATTTTTTTCACTAAATTCTAATAGTCTAATTTATTGATGAATTTCTGTTGAATTCAGTAATTTTTTGAAATTCCAAATTTTTGGTTCTAGTCCTATTATCTTCGGGCATGGAGATCTTATGATGGTGCATTCAATCGCTCAAACTATAGTAGCCAATGGAGTTGCTCCAAAGCCCAATCAAATTTTCAGATTTGTACTTTGTGTCATACATGGACACAAGATCAAGTATAATTAATTCATAGGGTCCTGTAAATGGCAATCACTTGAGGACTACATGATGTACCATAGTTCATGTGCCTTCACAAGTCCAGGCAAACAAGATCGAAAGTGGTTCAGCAGTGTATGATGCTGCTGTCAATTTGCAGGAACCTGCAAGTTAAACATGTTCAAAGAAATTCTCCTAAGGTTAGTTTGGTGAATGGAAAAATCTGTGAATCGGTGCAACTCTGGATAACCATGTAAAACCCTAGGTGCAACTCTTTAGGATATGGATGGACCTATATGCAAATACAAAGTTCATTATTTTTACATAAAAATGTGGGGAAAGTCTGCAGGATCTTTAGTATCTTCTTAGGAGGTTCTTGGAAGGCTTTTTCCTACGAAAAGCTTGACCCAAATTAGGCAAAGGTATCATCTCAAAAAAAAAAAGGGGAAAGAAAAAAAAAATAAAACAAAAGGCAAAGGTACTTATGAGCTAATGGGCAGCTGAAGGGTGGATCAAGTTGATAGGAAGGAATATTGGGACTAACAAGGAATATGGGGTGTGACAGAGAGAGGAATCAAGAGGGCTCACATACCACTAACCACATGCTTATCTCACCTCCATCTCCCTTTACAACAACACTTACTCTACCACTACACAATTAAAGATCTCAACCTTCCACCACCTAATAAAGTTCCTCCACTCAAACAACAAGGATGGCTCCTTTACTTGCAGGATTCGGAACCATTGCTTGCTTTTGAGTGTACTCTGAGGAGGTCTAAGGGATCAAGCATGAGTCTACCATACGCAATCATAGGCTGTAATCTTAATCATAGCCATTCAAGCCATGTTGGACGGCTATGGTATGTTGAGCTCACCTTGAAATTGTCCATATGACTTGTTCTAGCCATATCCTTGGCTTTTCATACTCTAAGAAGTCATGAAGTCATTGGGGTCCATTACCTTGGACTCTTTGAAAGGTGTGGGAGCAAGTAAGATGGTAAAGTTGGACTCATTCAACCCCATGTTTGCTTAGTCCTTAAGTTTTAGAATATGGAAGCGCCATTTTCTTCTGGTGTTTATATCATTTGGGAAGAAATTGGGAGCACCATAGTAACAGGGTCCAGCTTCTAGATGAGACAAGTTTGTAAGGGAATATCGCAAGGTTAATGGGAGAAGAAATGTGGAATACTTAACGATAGTTGAGAAGATGACTTGTGAATCCAAGTATATGGATGTGTTCTGAAAATTCAAAGAATCCTACTTATGTTGCACCGAAGATTAGTTTCAAGGGAATTTTCCAATGCATAATGTTCCACTTTCTCCATTTTTTGTGTCTCTGGCTTTAGACATCAATGTAAAACTCTAACTATATGATTGAGGGAAAGATATCTAGATGCCTATATGGAAACCAGAACTTTGGACAAGGAAAAAATTAATACTAGTTTGATTTTGCCATCTTCTGAATCACTTTCAGAAACAAAATGCAAATGTTGTATTAAATCATGCGTTTAGTCAATAACATTTGGTATATTTTGAATTAAATGTTACTGAAACTTACTAAAATGTGATTGAAACTTACACCCTCCCTCTCTAATCAATATGCTTACCAACTGCTGCTGCAATAACGCAAAAGCTATGCGACTCATGCCAAAAGCATGGACTCAAAGTCTCCATCAAAGCACTTTCTTTCTCCCCTCCTTCTGTACCAATTAAAGGAAGGAGGAGGTGCTTTCCTCAGAGATGAGAATTTTCAAAGTAGAGTGTTCTAGTAATCAAATAAAAATTGATGTTCTTGGTGTTCTAAAGAACTACTACATTCAAGAATTGTATGATTTGGTTCTGGAAATAACCATTTTATTTTATCTTAGATCGCACCACTTCAGAAAAAAATAATTTCACTTGTGAAATTGTATAATGTTTTCTCCAAAAAACTTATTCATATTCCAGAAGAGTCTCTTGTTAGCATCTAAGATTTCACGGCACAATTTCAGAACCAAGAAGAAACCAAGACATCCTCCTCTATTCCATAAAGGAATAGTATAAAAATTACGGACGAATTATCGAGAATTTGTTTTCAGCATGGTATTACTATAATATTCCAATACGAGTAATATAAATAATTGAAAATTTTCTTCATTCTATATTACAATTATTTTTTTTCTTTTTTTTTCATTTTGAGTGATACTGCATTGCATGCAGAGAAATAGAAATGTGAAAATGTTCCCCCATGAAAGCTCATTAAAAATATTTTGCAATACACCTATATGACCAAAATAATCGAGATAGATGTTAGACTTGGAGTCGTGCTTTATGGTGTTCAGTGAGCTGAATGGCTCAGCAGATCCAATTCATGGCCATTTTGGGGTACTTGCTCAATGACTTGTTCCAAACCAAACTGCTTGGGACTCCTGTACCAAGGTTCATGTCTATTAGGAAGGCCAATAGCATGAAAACAATGCGGTGGGAAATGGAAAGCAAAAGAAGCCTTCAATCACCTCCATCCTAACTTTTTAAAAGGACAGGCCACACTACCTAATAAAAATCTCATTTCAAGAGGAAAAGGCAGCATCCCACTACAAGAGATCTCCTTTACCCTCCTATTTATACCTCCTACTGCATTGCTCTCTGTTCTGTCGGATGAGAATCCTTCCACTCATTCCCTCCCACTCCTATAAACACTTCTATCTCTCCACGACTTCCTCAACCCATAATCACCATGGCCTAGGAAGTCCCCCACAAACTACCCTCTAATACCAGTCCCAAAGCCTCCATTGGCAAAATGGACACCACCAAGATCGAGAAGCTCCAAGCCATGAAAAGGTATAGGAGTAGGAGACAATTCCTACCAAGCCTCATCCAATACTTAGTAGCAATTATGCTTCTTGGTTTATTCCTCTCTAGCCCTCTATGGCTCCCCACCATCTTCTCCTCTCTTAAGCTCTTCTTCTTTGTTTCCTTCCCAACTTGCACGCCGTCGTGTTTGGACCCAAGTGCCTCTTCATTGTGTGCAATCTCATTGTCATCTTCCTCATCAGCGAGTCGAAGTTCTCAAAATCTTCCTTGACTCCTCCTGATATCTATGAAGAATACATGAACAGAAACACAAACGTTCGAAGACTATCTACGGGGAAAAGCAAGAAAGGAAGTGCATGCAAGAAAGCTTTTATTGAAGAAGGAGGAGAGGGAGAAGAGGAAAAAGGTGGTGGTGGATGGGAGGAGGTGGAGGGAGGGTATGAGGAGCTGGATGGGGAGGGGAGAAGGGCTTGGATGAATTGAACAGGAGAGTTGAGGACTTTATTGCGAAGGTCAACGAGCAGAGGAGGCTTGAAGCAAGAATGCTACTATGCTACGAGTGAAGAAGAACAGCTTTAGGCGATAGAACAAAGACTACGTCAGGATGGACAGATTTCATCCAAAAATATCTGTCAAAAGCGTCCGAAATCTTTGTAAAATTTAGTTCTATCTACTTCCACAGCCAATGGGAAATATGCAGAGGGCTAAATTGTTCTGTTTCACTCATAGTGATCTCATAAAGCCATATATCTTTATACATAAGGTCCTAGTGGATTGGGTAGGAGGCCTAAGATGGTGTCTATTAATTGTAAGGGATTGGCTAGGAGTTCTAAAGATGTATGGCTGTCATCTGTTGTAACCAAAGTTGGCAGGAGCTGCATAAAGAGTGAGAGTGAGAGAGAGAGAGAGAGAGAGAGAGAGAGAGATTTAAGTGCGTGCTTCGTAGAAAGTATGTTCACTAAGGAATTAAGGTCTATTAATAAATATTTGTGGTTTGGAAAGATTCAAAGCAAGATTATGTAAAGGTACAGTGAGAGCTAGGTCCTTGGATGTAGCTAAACAATACCTTGAATTGTCGATGACATCTCGGTGCGTTTTCTTCATATAATATCTGTATGAATACCGTGGGAGTGTTCCTCTCAAGAAAGGTCAACGTGGGTGTGCTAGATAGACACCGTGTGAGTCCGAGTGAAACGGAGCAATTCCACTTTGTCATGTGCTTGGCTATTTTTTTCACTAATGACCGAGCCTAGGATTACCACGGATCAAGCTTTCCCTTCTTTTTGTCCCTCCAAGGCCAAAATGAGCTTGACCCAAGTTGAGTTCTGTTTAAACTTAGCTCAATCTATATTAATCTATTTTTTATATTTACTATATGCCTAATCAATGTGGTAAAAACGGGTCAGAAGATTCATGGAGAGAGATTCTCACAACTTTTCATTTTTCATAAGATTTTAATCTGCTAGTTTGCTCGACTCTCCTCAAGAGTATGTCTGCCAGTAGATCGGATTGACGTACTTAACAATCTGGAACTAATACATAATTAATCCAGTCCAGCCAAAACCAAAGTTATTTGAATTAGGCTTGGATTCGAAATATGACTCGTTTTAGATATGATTAGATTTGGATCACTGTCCGAACATGAACAAACCTGAACCTATTCAAAACTAGTATCAAAACCTCCCTTAAATATAAAAATTAGTCTTCTTCTCATGATATAATTTGTCAATAATTCATGTTGATTATAATCATGTGTGAATCTAAATTAAATTAAATTTTGTGTAGAATATATTTTTGATGATATTGGCATGTTGCTTTATTTTATTAAATAATTTAGTTATAATATACTTAGGAATTACATTTTATATGTTTATTATGATTTTTTTTCATAAAAATGATTTGTGTTTGGATTATTTTGACTTGATTTGACTCAAAAATTTTATCAATTGATAAATAATTAAATTTGATATGATCTAATGTTAATTGAAGGAAATTAGATTATGTTTGGTTTACTTTGACTAAATTCAAATATGAAACAAATATGAAATGGGTTTGTTGTGCATGTCCCCCATCAAACCCAACCTACTTACAGCCATACTCAACTTTATGTGCTCGGGAGACATTATAGGTTGGAGGATTGAAGATAGCAAACCCATCATTTCTCCATAAAAAAAAAATGTTAAGCATAAATTCAGATTTTATAGGGATCTCAACCATGATCTTTCACAAAATAAGAGTTGTACAACATGCTTAATGCAATATTGGAAATTAACAAGGAAATGTTGTACTCTCTCTCTCTCTCTGGGGAGTATTTTATAATGAAAATGGCCATTAACTTTTGACCATTGAAAGTATTTACACCAAATCCTTGCTCAAAATGACACATGGTAGCTACATGTTTGATTAGCCACATGGTGGGCTGACAATACAATAAGGTCATGTTTAATTCATGATTGGAATTAGAATAGATTGGAATCAGAATCGGAATGGCCATGTCTCCCATAGTGTTTGGTTCATGACTGGAATCAAAATTGAAAGAGATGATTTTCATTGTTGCTATTTGGTTCATTTAAAGATAGAAATCAGAATCAACTCAAATTTTTATTTTATCTTTGAATTAAAAATCTTTAAAATTAATTTTTATTTTAATTATTTATCTTATTTGATATTAAAAATACACATGGAGAGATTTGAAATTGAGCATAATATAACTATTTCAAAAACTCCAAAATATTTACAGATTGAGGTCCAGTTTCGATTTAAATCAACTTGCCTTATGTCTCAAAATTCTCGAGCCAAACAGGACAAATAGTCCACAATTGGTCTACCATCATATGTTGGAGCACTCTCGAGACCCATCAAACACATACAAATGTCGAGACCATTGAACTCTATGAAGCTATGTCCATTTAGCATTTGAACAAACATATGCTGTTCCTCGCAAGCCCTACCACAACTCGCATGAATACGGAGCTCACGACATACCTTTCTACCATCATGCTCGTCGAACAGATGATGAAGCACATCTTCCTCCCATCTACCAGCCTTTCCTTTCCTCTTTCCGCCCCCCATAGCTTCCCATGACTTTTCCACCATTAGCCCTAATAGGAGGCCCTCCTCTCCACCATCCCATCCTCTGCCCCTCGCTGGCCACCTACTACAATCGCTTCTACATCCTCGATGACAACATCGACACTGACTAGATCATCATAGTAGTGATCTCCCTTCTTTCCTTGATTGGTTTCTTATCTTGCTTCCTTCCACCATTGCCACAGCTACTCGCATCATCGATCGAAATTTCTCTCAGCACATAGCAACTCTTCCGGTTGTGAGGTGTGTGGGATGACGGTTGGAATGGAAGTCATCCAATCCCATTCCAAGCCCAACTCTCTTTGTTGTAGTCAAGGACTCAGGGCTTGGACAAGTCAGTCTCCACTTCTACGTATGTGAGGTATTGTCCACATCAGTCTCTAGCCATTATGGTACAGGATCTCATAGTTTTGCCCTTCAAAAGATGCCTCATATGAGAGAGAAGGTTCCATCCTATATAAGTCAGAGTCTCCCTTGACTCACAATCTATATTGAATTAATAATGTCCTCTCTCCTATACTATAATATAACCCCCAGTCAAGGACTCTGGACAGGATTGCAGGAGGTGAACCACAATTCATCAGAGGCACATCGACCCCTACCTAGCACACCAAATCTATTATTGCTGGGGTCGAGCTAGCTTATGTTAGAAAACTATCTCAAGATTCAATGTACAATAATCCTACAACGAGGTCTGCGATGAAAAATGGAGTCCAACGAGTCTAAAAATAGCCCAAATGGAGCCTAGATGGAGGAGATATGCGCGATAAAAGACCAGCATAGAGGCTGGTACGGCCCATGGGCCGTCAGAAGGTCCATTGAAATGGCGGAGGCTGGCAGCGACATGGGCATGCCATGAGCACACGGCCCAACGTGGGTACATGCAGGACGGGCCAGTAGGCATGCGCACAGGTGCGGCCCAAGCAGAGTTGAGTACCCCGATCCATGGTGGACCAGTGGTCCATAGGAGAGTGCATGGATCGAGCATCCATTTCCCACACGCTTCTCATGATCCACGATGGATTGAAGGTGTTTCCCCATGGTTTCTCATGGTTTGGTGTGCAATCGGATGGTTCAGATAGCATGTGGGCATGATCAGGTGATCTAGCATGCTGATCGGATGGCTAAGGTGTTGTTGGAGTCTTGTTTCAACCCTGTTCCAATCCAGACCTAGATTGAAGCCTTTAAAGAGCCCTGTGTGGTGAATAGAGAGTCGAGAAGGAGCTCAGGCAGCAGTCAAGAGGAGTTCAACGAGTGCCGAGTATAAGCAGTCGGCAGAGCAAATGTAGACATAGCCAGCAGAGTGTCAGGCAGAGCATGGTAGAGGCATGATATAGCGGTTTGCTCCACAGAAAGTGTCTAGGGGCATCAAGGACTCTGATATTGGCAGACCTGTGAGGGGGTCTTCTTGAGAGATTTTGAGAGAGTTTTGTTAAGATAGCTTCTAATTGAGAGAGGTTTATGTACCGAGAGTTGAAAGTGTGAGGATCTTCTCTTGCATTTATTTTTCTTTCATAGTGAAGCTTATATACCCATGGAAGTAGCACTTGGACTATTTCATGTACTTAATTGTGTGTTCCTATTTTATTTCTTCTTTCTTCCTACTACAACGGATAGTACCGGATCCCCAACAAGTGATATTAGAGCAAAGGATATCACAACAATTGGTATCAGAGCCAGGTTAGTATCAGGTGTAGGTTGCCACGATGGTGAGCAAGATCGAAGATGAAGAAGACAGACGTAATCAAGGTGGAGATCAACTGCGAAGGATTGATCGATGCTCTCTTATGCAAGGAGGAGCCGTCTACATGGAGGATGCCAGTGGGAGTCCAGTGCGAGGTGGAGCTTCAGATGGAGATGGATCGGACATGAGATGGGAGACTTGGGAGGATGATAAGCGATGTTGCCAAGAGGCTACCCCGAGCAGATCTCAGGTCATACAGGATGGAAATAGGACTGAGCGACCTGGCTCGACTCTCATATTTGCCCATCCATGAGTAGCAGACGTTTACTCCAGGGTATGAGGTCGAGATCCAAAAGCTCTCAAAGTCAGGTAGAGACCAAATATCGAGTTGAGGTGGAGATTGTTGAAAAAAATATCTCGAGATTTGATTCACAATAATCTTAAAATGAGGTCTGCAATGAAAATAAATCCAATGAGCCTAAGAACAGCCAAATAGGCCTAGATGGAGGAGATATGTACGATAGAAGGCCAGCACGGAGGTTGGTGCGGCCCATGGGCCGTCGGAAGGCCCACTAGGTTGGTGGAGGTTGGTGGTGGTGTGAGCCGACCACAAGCGCGCGGCCCAATGCGGGTGCACATAGGACGGCCCAGCGAGTGCATGCGCAGGCGCAGCCCAAGTGGAGCTGAGTACTCAGGTCCATGGTGGACCGATGGTCCATGAGAGGGAGCATGGACCGAGCACCCATTTTCCATCCGCTTCTCATAGTTAATGGTGGATTAGAGGCATTTCCCCATGGTTTCTCATGGTTTGGTGTGCGATCGGACGGTCCGGTTAGCATGCGAATGTGATTAGGTGATCTGAGATGCTGATCAGATGGCTGAGTTGTTGTTAGAGTCCTATTTCAACCCTATTTTCGATCCAAACCCAGATTGAAGTCTTGAAAGGGTCCTGTGTGGCAACCAGAGAGGCGAGAGGGAGCTCAAGCAGCAACCGAGAGGAGTTTGGTGAGCACCGAGCATGAGCAGTCGGTAGAGCAGATGTAGGCAGAGCCAGCAGAGTGTCAGGCAGAGCACGGTAGAGGCATGATATAGCGATTTACTTCACAGAAAGCATCTAGGGGCATCAAAGACCCTGATACTAGTAGGCCTGTGAGTAGGTCTCTTTGGACGATTTTGAGAGAGCTTTTGCTAGGATAGCTTCTAGTTGAGAGCGGTTTGTGTACTGAGAGTTGAGAGTATGAGGATCTCCTCTTGTACTTATTTTCTCTTTCATAGTGATGCTTGCATATCTTATGGAAGTAGCACTTGGGCTATTCCATGTACTTGATTATGTGTTCCTATTTTATTACTTCTTTCTTCCTACTGTAACGGATGGTACCGAATCCCCAACAAATAATATTAGAGCAAGTTATATCATAACAATTAGTATCAGGCTGGGTTGGTACCTAGTGCAGGTTGCCACGGTGGTGATCAAGATCGAAGATGGAGAAGACAGGCGCAATCAAGATGGAGATCACCCGCGAAGGGTTGATCGATGCTCTCTTATGTAAGGAGGAGCCATTTACATGGAGGATGCCAGCGGAAGCTCAGTGCGAGATAGAGCTACAGATGGAGATGGATCAGACACGAGATGGGAGACTCGAGAGGATGATAAGTAATGTTGCTAGGAGTCTATCTCGAGCAGGTCTCAAATCATGTAGGACGAAGATGGGATCGAGCGATCTAGCTTGACTCCCATATTTGCCCATCCACAAGTAGCAGGCGTTTGCCCAAAAAAATAGGGGTGAGATCCAAAAGATTTCAAGATTTAGTCTATAATAATCCTAAAACAAGATTCGCGATGAAAAATAGAGTCCAATGAGTCCAAGAACAGTCCAAACGAAGTTCAGATGGAGAAGATACTCACGATAGAAGGCCAGTACGGATGCTGGTATGGCCCACAGGCCATTGAAAGGCACACTGGGTCGGTGGAGGCTGGCGGCAGTGCAGGCCGGCTGCAAGCGCACGGCCCAGTGCGGGCATACGCAGGACAACCCAGTAGGCACACGCTGAGTACCTCGGTCGATGGTGGATCAACGGCCCATGGGAGGGCACATGGACCAAGCACCAGTTTCCCACATGCTTCTCATGGTCCACGATGGTTCGAAGGCATTTTCTTATGGTTTCTCATGGTTTGGTGCATGATCGGATGGTTCGGATAGCACACGGGCATGATCAGGTGATCTAGGATGCTGATCGGATGGCTGAGGTGTTGTTAGAGTCCTATTTCAACCCTATTTTCGATCCAGACCTGGATTGAAGCCTTTAAAGGGCCCTATGTGGCAAACAGAGAGCCGAGAAGGAGCTCAGGCAGTAGCTAAGAGGAGTTCGATGAGTGCCGAGCATGAGTAGCTGGCAGAGCAAATGCAGGCAGAGCACGACAAAGGCATGATATAGCAGTTTGCTCCACAAGAAGCGTCTAGGAGTGTCGAGGATCTTGATACTGGTAGGCCTGTGAGTGGATCTCCTTGAGAGATCTTGAAAGAGCTTTGTTAGAATAGCTTCTAGTTGAGAGAAATTTGTGTACCGAGAGTTGAGAGTGTGAGGATCTCCTTTTGTACTTATTTTTCTTTCATAATGAAGCTTGCATGTCCTATGGAAGTAGCAGTTGGACTATTCTACGTACTTGATTGTGTGTTTCTATTTTATTTCTTCTTTCTTGCTACTGCAATGGGTGATATCGGATCCCCAACAAGTGATATCAGAGTAAATAATATCACAACAATTTATATAAGAGCCGAGTTGGTACCAGGTGCAGGTTGCGGCAGTGGTGATCAAGATCGAAGATGGAAAAGACAGGCGCAATCAAGATAGAGATCAACTGTGAAGGTTGATCAATGCTCTTTGTGCCAGGAGGAACCATCTGCATTGAGGATGCCAGTAGAAGCCCAGTGCGAGG
>KE505772.1:143158-177745 GCA_000441515.1 Elaeis oleifera
TTTTTTTAAAAAAATAAAAATCGTGAAGTCGGCAAATCATTTGCGGACTTCACTTAAAATCATATTTTAAAAAATTTACGAAACAGGGCATCGCGATGCCTCTGTTTCACGCCTGCGGTGCCGTGCGCGTGGACAGCGCCCTCCGATGGCCACGACGGCCAGTCGGAGGCCGTCCGACAGTCCCGTCAGCTCCTTTCCCTTCCTTTTTTTTCTTCCTCTTTCTCTCTCTCTATTTCTCTCAATTTCTCTTTTCTTCTTCCGATTCGGATCGTCAGTTCGGTACGGTATGAAACTATACCGAACCATACCACCGACTGACCGAAATGACCGATAATATCGATTCAGCAAATCTTGGCTGTGATAGATAAAATCTACTGCAGCAGTTACCATAGGTCTGACCTATAGCGATAGTTATGAATAACCACCCTCGTAGGTCAAACCTACAACAGCGGTTACTGTAACTGCTGTCGTAGGTTATACCTACTGCAGCACTTACGAATAATTACTACCATAGATCTACGACAGCAGTTATACCTACTGCAGTGGTTATTCGAAACCGCTGTGGTAGGTCGGATCTATGACAGCGATTACTATAACCGCTGTCGTAGGTAAAACTTTATCATTCCATAACTTTAATTTAGAGATTGGATTTCAGCAATTTTTTTAATATCATATAACTTTTCAAGATCTACATGGTTGTGATGATAATTTTAGAAAAAATATCATTTTACCCCTCAAATTAGAGTTTTAAAGAAATTTAGTCGATACTTACAAATAATTTTGGATGATTACGTGAACCTATAATAGTAAAATCAAATTTCAAACATATCTTCACTATTCATTATCTAAATAATTATCGTTAGAGTATCCTTACAAAGATCATCTCGATTCGATAGCCCTAGCTTTGTCGATCATTAAAATTTGATTTCGATGACCATGAATGACCGCATGATGATTTGATAAATAGAGACTATCGATGGGTCCAAAAATTTACGACAATGATCTTGATGATATTTATAGCACATAATCAAAATTTACTTCAATCAGACATCATTAGCATGATCAATTTAGCCAGAATGATTTTGACCATTAAATAAAAAATGAGTGATCATGAAGCTAATCGACGTCCGATTGAGGTGATTTTTGGATAAATGATCTTTATTAGTATTTTAATCATTCATACGGTGATGATCATAAAATTCAAATCGTACGTATATATTGAAATCTATTTGAGCACATCTTATAAAAGCACAAGTATAATTACTTAAGAAATTTAAGAATGAGTAGCAAGTGACATATAGTTTTAGATCATTCATATATGTATGGTTTGAATTTTACGATCATCACCGTACAAGTGATCAAAAAAGTAGCAAAGATCATTTATCTAAAAAATTACCTTATAATTAGAAGCTGTTTGGCTTTTTCATCACTCATTTTTTATTTAACGATCTAAATCATTCCATGCTAAATTGACTATGATAATGATATCTGATTGAAGTAAAATTTTAATAGTATAATACAAATATCACTGAGATCATTGTTGTAAATTTTTGAATCTATCGATGATCTTTATCTATCAGATCATCATGCAGCTGTTCGTGACCGTCGAAATCAAATTTTAATGATAGACATATTTAAGGCTATCGGATCGAGGTGATCTTTTATGACGATACTCTAATGATAATTATTTAAATAATGAATGGTGAAGATGAATTTTAATTTAAATTATATCATATTCAGAGAAAATAAAAATAAAATTATATTTTACCTCTATAGCAGTGGTTGCATAATAACCGCTGCTATAGGTCTATGGCAGCGGTTTACTAACTGCTACCATATCTTACTTATAACAGCAATTAGGTATAACCACCACCATATCTCTATCTATGGTAGTGGTTATCACCAACTGCTGCCACAGATTGGACCTACTACAGCGGTTAACGATAACCGCTGCTATAGGCTGACCTGTAGCAGCAGTTATTCATAATCGTTATGATAGGTCCAACCTATGGTTGATTGTGATAGTCTCACATCGATTGTGGAAGAAATGAATGATATGTATATAATGACTTAGATTTTCAACCAGCTACAGCATGGGCTTGAGTATTTTGCGATCTCTCTTTACCTAGGCCCTACCGCCATTGCCCGTCGCCCATCGCCCGTCGGTGCCCCACACTACCACTGCCCCAGTGGGCCCGCCCATTGGCTGTCGGTAACTTGGCCGCCGCCCAATGGGCTCGCCCACCGGTTGTCGGTGACCTAGCCGCTGCCCCAATGGGCCCTCCACCGACCGTCACCTCGATGGGCTCGCCCGTCGGTCATCGATGACCTGGCTGTCGCTACCCCAGTGGGCCCTCCTCCAACCGCTGCCGCCCCAGTGGGCCCTCCACCAGCCACCACCGTCGGTGCCACCTGACTGCCCGACGGGTCCCCTGCGATCGTCGCCTCGATGGATGAGCCCACCACCGCTGTCGCCACTGCTCTGGCAGGCCTGCTCGTCGGTCGCAGGTGACTCGACCTCTACCCCACCACCCCCACCGTCGTCGCCTCGATGGGCTCTCCACCGACCGCCGTCGCCACCCGACGGCCCAATGGGCCCCCACTGCTGCCGCTGCCCCGATGGGCCCGGCCCCTACCAACTGCCCCTCCCATCGACTGGCCATCGTCTGTTACCTACCGACTATTTTGATCGATGAAAGGTTATGATAACGATTTGGCAATCACTGCCATAGAATCTATGACAGCGGTTGGAATAACTGCTGTCATAGATTTAGTTAAATTGATGGCACTAGTGTTATCACATTTTAAAAAAATTATTTTGCTCAATACCATAATCCTTGAGTTGTCGCTTAATCCAAAGAAGTTGAGCACAGCAACTTCATGTTGCAACATACTCAGCTTCAGTCGTGGACAATGCTGTTGAATTTTATTTTTATTAAATCATGAGATTAAGTTCAATCCTAAAAATTGACATGTTCCATTAGTACTTTTCTATCAATTTTACATCCTCCATAGTCCGCATAAGAATATCCAATTAAATTACTTGAGGTTTGCTTAGAGTACCATAAACCTAAGTTTTGTGATCCCATCAAATATCTTAAGATTCTTTTAACAGCTAGCATATGAGATTCTTTAGGATTAGATTGGAATCTTGCACGTATGTAAATACTAAATAGTATATCAGGCCTACTTACAGTCAAGTAGAGTAGAAAATCAATTATACCTCTATAGAGCTTTTCATTTATACTTTTATCATTTTTATCTTTGTCCAATTTGCATGATAGGCTTATGGGCATGCTAATTGCCTTTGTATTCTCTATCCCAAACTTCTTAAGTATTTTCTAACGTACTTGATTTGGTTCATGAAGATCCCTTCCTTTGTTTGTTTGATTTGAAGCCCAAGGAAGAAGGTTAATTCCCCCATCATGCTCATTTCAAATTCTCCATGCATTAACTTAGTAAATTCTTGTTAAAGATCCTCATTAGTAGCTCCAAAAATGATGTCATCTACATAAACTTGAACTACAAGAAGGTCATTATCTTTTCTTTTCAAAAATAGTGTTATATCTACACTACCTTTATTAAATTTATTTTCTAAAAAAAATTGCCAAGTCTTTCATACTATGCCCTGGGTGCTTGTTTTAGGCCATATAAAGTTTATTTAATTTGAAAATATGATTTAAAAATGAGTGATCTTCAAATCTAGGGGGTTATTTTAGAAATACTTCTTCAGCAATATAATCATTTAAGAAAGTACTTTTTACATCTATTCGAAAAAACTTAAAGTTTATGTAGCAAGCAAAAATAAGTAATAATCTAATAGCTTCTAGTCTTGCTATAGGAGCAAATATTTCATCATAGTCAATCTCTTCTTTTTGATTATATCCATTGGCCACTAACTTGGCTTTGTTTCTAACTATATTACTATTTTCATCCAATTTATTTCTGAATATCCATTTGGTTCCAATAATAGGATGGTCAATAGGTCTACTAACTAGTATCCAGATATTATTTTTTTAAATTGATTTAGCTCCTCTTGCACAGCAAGTATCCAATTTGAATAATTTTCGGCCTCTTCTATGCATTTGGGTTCAATTTGAGAGACAAATGTAAGATTATCAAAAGTATCTCTGAAAGAGGATCTAGTTCTTACCCTTTATGAGGATCATCTATGATTAGATCTCTAGAATGGTTGTGCGCATATCTCCACTCTTTTGCAGATCACTATGCCTTTGGATTACCGCTTGTTTAGCATTCTTCTTTCTCATCATCCTTTGTTCCTTCATCTTATTTTGGGTAGATCTTTCCTTCAAATTGAGCTCCTTCATTCTATTCTCTAGAATTTCTATATCATCTTCAAACATATCTTCCTTTCTCAAAGATAAATCATTAGCTTCATCAAAGATAACATGAATAGATTCTTCAACAATCAAAGTGTGTTTGTTGAAGACTCTATATATTTTGCTAGATGTGGAATATCCAAGAAAGATACCCTCATCCGTCTTAGCATCAAATTTAGGTAGATTATCCTTTTCAATGTTATGAATAAAATATTTGCAACCAAAAATATGAAAGTAGTTAATGTTAGGTCTTTTCCTTTCCAAAGTTGGGGATTTTCTTTAAAATTAGTCGATTGAAACTCTATTAAGGATATAATATGCTATGTTTATGGCTTTAGCCTAAAAGTATTTAGATAAATTTTCTTCACATAATACAGTATGGGCCATATCTATTAGGATTCTATTTTTCTTTCAACTACACCACTTTGTTATGAGATTCTTGATGCAGAAAAATTATATTCAATATCATTTTTATTGCAAAAATTTTTTAAAATTATTTTCAAATTCAGTACTGTGATCACTATGAATACAGACTATAGATGAATTCTTTTCATTCAAGAGTTTTTATAAAATTTTGAAAAGATGGAAAAAGCTTTATCTTTGTATGTCAAAATAAATCCAAATGAAACGTGAGAAATCATCAATTATCACAAGTCCATATTTTTTCTACCAAGACTTGTGGTCCTAGTAGATTCAAACAAGTTCATATGAATTAGTTCAAATGGCCTAGAAGTTGAAACTATATTTTTGGATTTGAAACTCCTCCTAGTTTGTTTACCAAATTGACATGCATCACAAATATAATCATATTTAAATTTAATTTGGATAAATCTTTAACTAAATCTTGAGCGGTCAATTTTGATAAAGAATGCATGCTAGCATGTCCTATTCTATGATGCCATAGCTAATTAATTTTTTGATCTTAATATCCTTAACAATAAGATATTGATCACTCTTCATGGCTATCTCATCGAGATCAACCAAGTAGATGTTACCATACCTATATCCAATAAATTTGATAATATTATCAAAAGGACTAATAACTATGCATGAAGATAATTTAAATACTACTTCAAAGTTTTTATCACATAATTGACTAATACTAAGCAGATTATGTTTTAAGTTATCAACTAGCAATACATTATCAATGAAGGTAGGAGTAATCTGAATTTTATCAATGTCAATGATCTTTTCTTTGCTGTTGTCACAAAAGTAACTACTCCCCTTTCTTTTCTTAAGGGTAAAGAATTGCTTTTTGTCACCCATCATATGCCTTGAATAGCCATTATCCAAATACCACTTTCATTTTGATCCATTGGCTGCAAGACATTTCTGCATGAAGATCAAGTAGCTTTCTTAGGTATCTAAATTTTCTTAGATCCTTTAGGGTTAATAACTATGGTTCCTTTTGAAATCTAAATTTTTTTAACTGTTTAGCCATTGATTTATCTTGAATTACATGCAAATGCCTGGTTTCCTATTCTTCCACAGCTGAAACATTTTATGTGAGAACTGCTATAAGTGGATGATGATGCATAAAAAAAGTTTTTAAGGAGTTTTTATTTATTGTTAGGTTTATAACCTAAACCAGCCTTATCATAATCTTTTTTTTGACTATTTAGTATCATTTATAGTTTATTTGAACTACATGTGAACTTTTCCACTAAAGGTTTTAGTTTGTCAACTTTCTTCTTTAAGATTTCATTCTCTTCCTTTAATTTATTATTGTTTTAAAGTATTTTTTCTTTTCTTTGATTAAAACCTCATTCTTAACTTTCAAATTTTTATTTTTTAGGCTTATCTTTTTAAATTCTTTCATTAAGTCATGAAAAGCATCTTGAAGTTCATCAAAAGTAAATTCTAAAGAAAATTCAAAGGATATCTTGTTATCCAAAGCTATAAGATAGAAATTTACTTCATTTTGAGTCTCCTCATCAGAGCCAGACTCATTGTTGTTACTCTACATTGCTATCATGGCCTTCTTCTTGGTTCTTTTAAATGATTTCTTCAAGGTTGGATAGTGAGTCTTGAAGTGTCCTAATTTCTTACATTCGTAACACAGGGATGGTTCCTTCTCTTTCTCTTTCTTCCTACTCTGCTCTCCCTTGGTCAGATTTCTTCTCTTGAATCCTTACCTTCTTCTTCCCATAAATTTCTTTAACTTTCTGATCATAAGGGCTACGTCCTCATTGTCATCATCATCATCTTCGAAGGACTGACTTTTATTTCTTCAATTGCAGTGGACTTTAGGACAATGATCTTCTTCTTTCGACTCTCATCTTCATTGTGTTGCCCCATAGCCATCTCGTGTGTTATTAAAGATCCGATTAGCTCCTCTAATGACAATTTGTTTAGATCTTTTGCCTCTTGAATGGCTGTGACTTTTGCTTCCCACGTCTTAGGCAATGATCTGAGAATCTTCCATACCAATTTACTATTATCATAAACTTTACCTAGGCTTTTTAGTCCATTAATGATATTAGTAAAGCATGTAAACATGCTAGTAATTGATTCAGTGGGATCCATTTTAAACAATTCATACTGATGTACAAGTATGTTGATTTTTGATTCTTTTACTGGATTTGTCCCTTCATGTGTTACCTCAAGTCTATCTCAAATTTTTATTAAATTATATGTGAAAATTCATTCAAACTCGTTAGCATCAAGGGTATAGTAAAGTACATTCATTGCCTTGGTATTCAATTGGGCAAGTTTCTTGTCTGATTCATCCCAATACTTCTTGAACTTGGATTTAGTAATGCCATCCATAATGATTGTAGGCATATATGGTCTATTGATTATAACACTCTACATATCATAATCAAGGGCTTGTATGAAGATGCACATGCGAGCTTTCCAATTGGTATAATTCGATCTATTAAAAAGAGATGGCGTATTGGTGGACTGTGCTTTGATAGGTGAGCCTCCCAATTGAGCTGTCATGATCTTTTCTTTAGATCATAAGATTAACAATTAGTAAAGAACCAAGACTCTGATATCAATTGTTACCCAATAAGATAACTCAAGAGGGAGGTGAATTGGGTTGTTAAAATTTTTTAAATTTAAACTAATGTGTGCAGTGTAGAAATATAAGTAAGCTGAAAATACAGTGAACAAATAAGTTACAAACAACTACAAAAGAAGTAAAAGATCACACACACACAAACATAGTCAATTTATAGTGGTTCGGTGCACTTCAAGCATCTACATCCACTTTTCAAGCTATTTCTTAAAATTTTACTATAATCAATCTGAATACAGTGTGTTTGTTTTCACTGGACTCACAAACAAACTCAATTGATTTTATTTCACATCAATCAATCAAAATCTTTACAAGCTTTGTCCCAAAGCTCTCCCAAACTAATCCTAATTTGATACAAAATCAGCTCTTCAAGTTTTAACCCCTGCTGAAACTACAACAGCACTTTCAAAATAGAAAAATAGAACAACAATAAAAATCTTGATGATGGTTGAATTGTTGTCGTTGAAGCTCTCTTTTGAGAAAACTTTTAATGCTGGCAGTGAATGCTCTTTCTCTTCTTTGAATGCACTTAGAAAAGTTAAGAGAATATTGATTGGAAGTTGGTGGACTCTCTTGAGGTCTATTGAATGCTAAGTGCTCTTTTCTAATTAATAGTTTCTCTTTTTTGTTCTTGCTTTCTTTTTATCTCTCATCCATTCCCTTCAAGCTCTGAGTATTTTGGACTTGATTCTAGCCATTTATGATCGTTAGAGGTGAAAAATAACCATTGAAAGCTTTTTTTGGATGAAAATAACATCTACAGAAGTAGCCATTGCACCCGTCAGACAGCGTCGAGTCGATTCAGATTGACCTCAAATCGGCTCAAATAGTATGTTTAAATTTATCTTTCTATCCGACTAAGAGAGCTGGCTCGGTTTCATTTTTCGAGCTAGCTCGAACTGTATTTTGAAAAATCCTCATTCTATTTTTCTGAGAGAGTCAGCTCAGATTTATCCTCGAGCTGACTCGACAAGCAGTCTTCAAAATTCTTCCTTCTATCGATCTGAGAGAGTTGATTCGGTTGCAATCTCGAGCTGGCTCGATCATCAGAACTTAGAAATACCTTCTCTGTTATCCTGAGAGAGCCAGCTCGGATCCATCTTGAGCCAGCTTGGCTGTGTACCAACCAAATAGTGAAGGCGTGTTATGCTAGAGTCTGCTAGGTTCTTTGGGTGGTCGGCTCGAATACATTGAGCTAATTTTCTTATGCCAAAGTCTCAAACTCAGTTTCTCTTGACTCAAGTGATCTTCAATTATGTTTGGAGTCTTAAAATGGCTTTTTCTTCTACAAAAGTATTCTTTAACAAACTTTGAAGATATTAGTATCGAAATATGCTCTAATATTTTGTGATCATTAAAATCATTTCTAAGGGCAACACCCTAGCCTTTTTGCTGCCATCTTTGAAAAAGAGAGGGAGAAGGGGGCATCCCTTGTTTTGAGAAAGAAAAAGATTGCTCTTCTCTCTCCTCTCTCTTCTCTCTTTCCTCTATCTTTCTCTCTCTTATTTTCTCTCACTCTAATTTTTTCTCTCTATGTATCTTAGTGGGCTAATGGAGGATCTTTAATCCCTTCCCTATAGATTATAGGTTGATATCAGTAGAAGGTCTCAAACTGGCACTGCTACAAGTACTCATTCTTCTAGCTTTCATCTCGATTATTGTTGACCACCCTAAAACTCATAGTTGGTGACCCCTAATCTACTATCCTTAAATGTGTTATTAGTTTCTTGACCTGATGAATTGGGTTGCACAGTTCTAATCAATTTAGACCCTAAGTGTTATCATCGGTTAGTCATGTTCTTTTTCATGTATATATCTCTATATCTAACTTTAGTTGGTGGATGAGTGTGGTCATCCAATCAATAAGAAGTCTCGCAAGGGGCTCCACACTATAGCTCATAAATCAAGGTATAACCCAAATTTCTTATTTATTTAGTATTAAATTAAGTTAAATATGAGAATTAAATTTAAGATAATTAGGATATTAGAGCATTGAGAATAAAAATCTAATAATTTATTATTTCTTATATTGATAGTTGATTAGGAAAGATTTGAATTATATCATTGATTGAACATGCTAGGCATGGACAAGTAGATGATGTGATTAAGTTTATCATCAATAGAGATAAGAGTTCTTGGACACGAATATTGATATATATATATTTATTTATGCACTATATAATTTTGATTTTTATAATTGATATTTGTTTGGTGATTGCCAGTATTATTGTTTATATTTTTTATATCATATGTTTGTATCAAATATTAATAATTTTTGGATGGTTTGCATTATGACACTGTCTATTGAAAATCTTGAAAAGAGCACAATATAATATAATATTTCTTGACATAATTAAGATTTAATAAAATGACAATCAAGTAAGGGGTGTTTGGACTGGCTATGTTCAATTGAGGATAGCCCACAGGAACATGGCACTGTAAATAGCCCACCACAGGCAAGAACATAACACTGAGAATAACCCATTATAGGCAGAAATATAGTATTATGGATAGCCCACTATGGATAGGAACATCGCACTGAGAATAGCCTCATCGTGGATAGGCATATGGTATTTGAGGTTGCTGGTCACAGACTAGAGTGTGACCGTGATTAGTCAAAATTCTAAAAATAATTGGTAATTGATCCGAATCATATTAATGAGATATGGATGATAAGTTATGAAATCACAATTAAGTAAAAGAGACTTTACTTAATTATATATATGTGGTATATCATTTTTGAAAAAGATAGATATTGATGGTGAACGATGTATATTTTTGCATATATCAGTATTGAGTTATACTAGTTATTTGATATGAGATTTCATGATTTATGTTTGCTTTTGATACTATTTATCTATCATTTTTAAATTACATTTTTATATTGGGGTGAGTATGTGGGGATTCTTACTAGATTGTAAAACTCACCTCTCCCTCCCATTCTCTACTTCTTCTTAGAGTTGTAGGATGCTCATGCTTGGCTATGATTTAGATTCAAGAATGAAAGGATGGATAGATAGAGCATTATTAATATCCAGTTGAATAATTGAAGGATGATTGAAGTTGTAATTATACAAGTTTTGCTAATTTTATGAATTGAGATCATTATTGTTATGGTAATGAGGTTGTAGTGGATTTTAATGCCTTGCATATTCTCTAGGATCTTACACTAGAAGTGTGCAGCCATGTTGCATGGTTGATTCAGATATTGGGTTTGGGTATGACATTTTTTTTATTAGTATGACTCTATTTTACGAGTAGTGTTAACTTAGATTTCTCTTATTATAGCTTAAGCTATATCCTATCCCTATCCAAATCAATCTCTTTTAGATAGCAGTGTTACGATAGTAAAAGTCCTTCAAGATTAAGGCATCTAAACCTATGCTACTCTCATATTCTTCTTTTGATCACCTTCTTTCTGGTTGCTCTAATGTCAGTGGCATACCAGCACACCTATCTACTTCTTAGTACTATTAGACTTGTCCTGCAATTTATTTGGTGAGCTAATCCAAAAACAAGTTTTCTATTACATCCAAAGAGATGCTAGGCAAACAGGAGGCAACCAAAGATATTTTTAAGGCATACAAGATTTTTGATTGATGGTTCCATAGTGATCCTCATCACTTGATTTGTTTTTGATTTCTTAATTTTTGTTTTGTTGTAAAATGACTTCTCATGAATAGTCACTTCTCTTCACTTCTATTGACTATTTGGGATCAACGATCATATGCTTGCAATCTTTTATCTTATATAAATAAAGGTAAATTGAGTGAGAGTTACCACATGCAAAATACTCTCTTGCTCCCTCGTATCTTTGCAAAATTTTTAGCATTTTATTTTAAATCTTGTTTTAGCTTTTCACATTTTATATATTCAGGTTGGTTATGTTGATTCAATAAGTCAACAAGTCAAATAGGCTAAACATTTAAGAATTGTATACAAAGAATGATTTCTAGCAACCCATCTACATTAGGGCTGGCAAAATGTAACCCAACCCATCAATTGACCCACATTCAACCCACCATAAGTAAGTTTGGATTTGGCCTAAATGGGTTTGGGTCATAAATGGATCAATCCATTTAACCTATTTGATTATTTGGCTCTGATTTTGGTTCTAATCTTCTAAGGTGTTTAACCTATTTATTAAAGGGGTTGGTTAGGCATCCCTTTGACACCTATCTTGTCTCAAATAAATTATAAAGGTTAAAACCCACTACCCGTTGCCTTATCTGTTAAAATTTGAAACTTAGCATCCACTCGCCCAACGGTCCAACCCAAATACCGATGCATAGAGCCAAACCTACCATCTCCTTTTGCCCATGTTGTCCACAGTATGACTCGAGAATCCAGACTCTAATTTCTAGAGTCTTCTAAATCCCAAATCATCCCTTTTTCTCACTCCCTCACTCAATCCCACTATAAAGAATAAAGAAGAAACAAGGAAGAAGGAACACTTCCAAAATCCATCATGTTCTCTCCATCCTTGCTCAGGATCTAACTTAGCGAGGGGGCGTGGCATGGGGCACGTGAAACTCTCGCTGTCTATGCGTGGTGCCTCAGGGCAGCAGAGGATCTCCTAGACCTTATCTCCATCTCTTTCTTTGTCAACATACTTGTCTTCTTCATCCTCATCTTCATCTCCCTTGATGACTCCCTCGCCACCTCCGGCCACCATGCCCTCACCTGCTCCTCCTCATCGAGTCCCCGTTAGTGTCTGACCACCTCACTACCCTCCTCGATGGCCCTCCTGCCCCCAGCAACCACTATGCCATCTCTGACGATTGCCCCATCGAGGAGGTTGACTACATGCCTTGTGAGTGCTCCCACCACAACTGCTAGCTCAGTCGCCATATGAACTTCTACAGCGAGCACCACTATCACTACTTGGGGAGTCCCTTCTCTACCTTATCCCTCGACTTCAAGGGTATGTTACCCTGTCCCTTGGCTGGAGAGCCTTCACAAAGTATCCCCTTTTCGATCATTATGCTAAAAAAAGAAGTTAAACAAGTAAAACAGGTTAGGTTGGTTAGGTAAATAGATTACCTATTTAATAAACAAATTAAATAGGTCAGATCAGGCTATCTATTTATTAAACAAATAGATTTGGATTTAAAATTTGACTTATTCAATAAATAAGCTAGGTTCATATTTGAAATTTTTTGATTCGACTTGCATTTAAACCCGACCCATTTATGATCCAACCCAATCCATTTATGATCCAACTTGACCCAAATGCTCCCCCTAACCTGCCTCTATACTATAGGGAAAATTGTTGTCTTTAAAACAACAATTATCCTCCATGGACTCAACTATGATCAAGCATCTTAACTTTGAAATAGAAAGGTTAGAGCAACTTAATGGCCACAATTCCAAGAGATGGAGAATAAAAATCTTCTACCAATTAAATCCTTTGTGGTGAGGAAAATGAATGCTCCAACTATCTTTTTTTGAGCTATGCTTACTCTCATATTTTTTGATCTGAAGTCTCAAACAGACTTTTCCTTCCTCCCCTTCCACTTACTATTTAATACTTGTGAAATCATCTCCCAAATGATCAGCAATGCAAATGGGATTGCATGATATTCATAGCATGCTGGAGCTTATGGAAATTAAGAATGAAAGAAGCACAACTTCATGCACAAAGTGGACTTTCCAACTAGGCTGATCCAAAAATGCTTCACACGACTAGAAGAATGCTTAGCAAGCAAAGCAAACAATTTTAAAATATGCAATGCAGCTCTGCATGGTGCAATTTGACAACAACAACAACATCATCGAACCACAGGACATGGAGCTAAGAAGAATTGATCAATGTAAGATGGTTCAAAAGCTTTTCTGGTTTTCTTAATTTTGGAAAAAAAGTGCAGTTTAGAGGATTCCCTTTTTTTTTTTTGATAAATCAGATGTATTTAATTAACTAAACATGCATAGATACATCTATGAAACTTAGAAATAAATATTTATGAATTGAATCAGAAGATCAGTTGAAAAGGTCTACAAAGTTGATCTTGTACGGTCAGTGACGTAATACACCATCCAATCAGCAGCACTATTTGTCTCTCTATAAACATGTGAAACAGCATTGGTGGATGCATGTAAGAAAATGTGGGGTCACTTGACCCCACAAAAAAAATTGACTCCATATATATATAGTAGTAGGAAAAATCATATTAACTAGTAGGAAAAGCCAAATAAACCCAACAACATTAAGCATACATATACACACACACACTAGTAGGAAAAGCTAAAATTAACTCTACTAATTTTATGAATTGACTTTATATCTCATATAATTTTTTAAAAATAAGGATAAAAAGACCACATTAAAAAGTAATTATAACCTACATTCTTTCTTTTAATGACTCATATATCCTACCTCTCTCTTCCTCTCTCACATCACTTTGACCTCTCTCTCTTCTTCTTCTTTTTATTAATTATTTCTTTATTTATCTTTTAATACTCCATCACAATCCCATCTACCTGTCTCAACTTGAATTAGGTATCTCTCTTTTAGCTTCTTTTTTTTTATTAATATTCTTTTAACTTTTTTTATCTTCTTCTTTTTTCACTTATATCAAATATATATGATTAGAATAATTTTTAGTTAGATATTATAATTTTAATATTAATAATATCTAAAATTTGCTATAATATTTTTTTATAATATTTATTATAAATGATATTTAAGATATTACATATTATCATTTTTTATTTTAAAATAATATTTTATCATTATTTTTCTTTCTTTCTTTCCCTGCAGCTTAACTTCTTTTGTTATACCGACCCCACAAAGCAAGGTTTTTGGATCTGCCACTGTGAAACAATAATAAAGAGAAAAGAGCACAACCATCTTCCAACAATCTAAATAAGAACTTCCATTAGCAAGATATGAATTAGAAAGCTAGCATATCACTGTCATAGAGTCACCCTCTAAATAAATATGTGAGGCTCCCAATATGTATATAGCATAGCTCAACCCTTTTTAGGTAGCACGTAATTTTGCAATTGGTACTATGGTAATGTGTAAATGCTTAGAGGCTTCTTTGTAAATCTACATTACCCTAATCATCCCTCGATGAGAAGGTGACTAGCCTAGGATGGGTAGGAGCCGACCCACTATCACTGTCTCTTGTAAATTTTTTGTACATATCCTTTCATTGAGAAATTGGATGGTCAACCCTCCATTATTGTAAGGAAAAAAGTCTTCTACCAATTAACCATGCTGAAAGTCATCCACATTCTCATCACATCATACCCACAAAAATTTGTAATGTTTTCTAACTTATGTTTTATTCATATCTTTGTGCAGAGTAGCTTAAATTAATTTTTGTTCTATATCAGACATAATTTTTCAATTAATAATTATAGAGTAGACAGATTTATATATTCATATGTACATGTATAGATCATATATTAATAGGTAATAATTTTTATCTATGCAAAGATCCTAATTGTGTAGAGTCCATTTTCTTTTATTTATTTATTTATTCATTTGATTTGTTGATGGTTATCGATGATGGTTTCTTTTAAAGATATTTTATGAATACACTTGGCAAAAAAGGAATTATTCTATAGATTAAATTCTTTTTCTATAGAAAAAAATTGGGAGATTGACTCTTTGGTAGATCCAAATTTTCATGAGTTTTTCCATAATTATTTGTTTGATCTCTAAATAAGGATGAGAAAGATCTATACTATATTTGCTTCAAAAAAAAAAGCATTTGTAATTGTTTTGAATATTTCCTAGGGCAAAGTTCTATGTCATAGATTCACCCCAAAGCTTAAGATGATTGAAAGAGGACCCGTCTAGGCTAATAAACCTATATGGCACCCCTTTTTATAAGTCAATGTGGGACTATGACAATCTTGTCCACTTAATCTTATGATGCCCTCATTATAGTTGGTTGTTACTATCAAAATTTATCTGATTAATTTCTATCCGAATGTGACCCACACTAACATGCATGGGGAATTGTTTTAGTTGTTTAGTTTGATTTGAACACTGACTAAAAATAAACTTCTGATAAAATGATAACGATATACTCAATAGTTATTGTAATAAAGTTAAATTCTATATAATCATTATGGATAATATCCATCTCAGTCTTTATGACTACTTCTGATACTATTTCTGATGGATGAGGTATATTATAAAAGATATCCACTACAGACTTAGTCTCCAAGTGATCCAAAAGAGATGATAAGGTCCTCTTCATCGGAATATTTGAGGTTGATTATGGACATGTTGATTTCAGAGATCATGGATGGTATCGATGACTTCTTCTTTAAGCAAGTTCTATTACCAATAAATTTAATATTATGGTATCAGAGCCATATATATTCTTTGGCTTGAAAATTGAAGCCTTGATATCCATATAAAGATTTCATGGATGTAGATCTAGCCAGTCATCCTAGCTAGTCGGTTGTTAGTGATCAGAGTCATCACGATCAGAAGTCATTTCTAGATTCTATGTCCATTGCTAGTTTTATAAATTTATTTATTATTTTTAAAAGATATGATTAAATAAATAAATAATGGATGGGAAAACTAACAAGAAGAGGGATGATGTCACTATCATCCCCTCATCCTTCTCTTCCTGCTCATGTTTACTAGATTTATTTATATACTTTGTAGAGACTAATCTCGTTATCAGGATACCAGGCATGGAGATTTTCCATCCCTTTTGGTTGTAGTTGAGAAAGGAGGAAAAGAATAAGGATTAATGAGTTCGGGTTTTGGATGTCGACCTGAAATCTAAAACCCAATTGATTCTTGAAAATAGAGATTTTTGCAATTTAGTCCTTGATAAAGTAATTAATTTATAAAGATCCTTCTGAAATTATATTTTGATCCTTATAATAAGGTTTAATATATAAAGATCTCTAGATTATTATTAAGTCCCCATAATAAAGTTTATTATATACAAATTTTCTAATAATTATAATAAGGTCTCTGTCATGTTGTTTATTGCAAAAAAAATCCATAAATTTGCATATTATATATTTTATATGTTATTTAATTTATTTATATATAAATAAAGTATTACAAGCCTATTATCATATTCTTGATAATATATTCATGCCTTGTTTTGCATGAAAAATTTATTGATACTATTTATAAAAAATTAAAAATTTTTAGTTTGATTAATTCAATGCGATCACCAAAGTGACCATGAATATATAAAATTAAAAATTTTCTATAATATATAATTTTAGATAAATATAATTGATCGAATAAAATTTTAATAGTGTCGTAATTGTATCTAAGCTACTGAAATATTGCTTCCATTCCAAAGGAGTATCTTTATGTTCAATGTTTAGATAGATGAAAAGGCAAGAGTGTGTATTGAATTGGATGATATTTTCATATCCAAAAATATAGTATTTGCTTGTACCCGATGTGAATATCTTGTTAGGTCTACTGATAATATGATATATCACTAAATGGGTATAGCTACTCGTATATTATGGCACTCATCTAAATGAGAGACATAATGATACACCTGATCACCCACCAAAGTTAATAAAATATTTATTTATTTAGATAAATTTAATTAGTCTCATTATTTGATGATAATATGAGCATGTATTATTTACAGTATTAATTTTATAATGATTGATAGCAGTTAGTTAAAATTTCTTTTCTTAATGAATCAAATTTCTTGGGATGGAAAGAAAAAATAATGCTCACATTAGGATGTGCTAATCTTGATATATTGTTCTGAGTAAATAAACCTCTACCACTTATGGATGAAAGTGCACTAGAATAGAAGTGCTTTTTAAGAAATGGTTGCATTCCAATCATATAGGTCTACTCCTAAAGAAATCTAACATAGCATATTAGAAAATCTATCCCTTCATGTCATAAGACACATGATTTTATGGATGCTATGGAGTGGCAATTTGTAAGCTTTGACAAAGGCAAAGGACAGCATCCATAAGCACATTATGGAGATGAGAGATATTGCAACATAGTTAAATAATATTAAAATTTTCATATCATATGCATATTTTGTCCATTTTGTGCTCACTTTTCTTCCATCAGAGTATGATCTCTTTAAGGTTTTGTATAATACATATAATGAAGATTGAACAGTTAATGAATTACTGACCATATATGTGCAAGAGGAAGAGAGATCAAGAGAAGAAGATAAAGAGCATGAACTTTCCATCATATCAAGTTAGTGGAAGAGCATGTAAATGAATTGATGTATCCAAAGCAAAAAGGATGAAAGCATTAGCTATGGTATCAGGTGAAGCCAGCAATAAGGTTATCAAATACTTCTTCTATAAAAAGAAGGAATGCCTAAGGAAAATTATATAAAGCATAAAAAGTGGCTACAAAACAAAGAAACTTTTTACTTTGTATATATTCTGAATCCAATTTAATAAATATTCTTAATTCTACTTGATGTATTGTCTCTAGTACATCTGTGCATATATACCAACAACTTGTAGGACTTTCTATCAAGAAGGCATCTGACTGAAAGTGAATGATCTATTGTCATTGAAAATTAAGTATATTCACTTATTAATTAAGATAGTTGGATACTATATGATAGTCTTAAATTTTGGAGTAGATTTTCATATTTCTTTTCAAAGTTTTTATATGTTATGGCATCGAAGGTTGGAGCACACCTTCAAAGAAAGGATCAAAAGTCCAATGAAGGATAGGATCTTATGATCATTAAACTTTATTGATTTTATAATATGTATTGACTGCATAAAGATAAAGAAAAGGAGTACCAGGAGGAATGAAGGAACTTTGAAAATCATTCACATTATTCCATGCAAATCTTTCCTCGATGTCTAACAGGTAAAATATTTCATCATATTCATTAATGACTATTTATGATACATGTATCTATACCTTCTATTTGATAAAGTCGATGTTTTTGAGGTCTTTGCAGAATTTAAAATATAAATAAGGAGATAATCAGAAAAAATGATTAAAGTAGTCAAATTTGATAAAGGTGATATATATTGTGGTAGATATATAGAGATGAAATAAAGGCCATAACTATTAGCAAAATTTCTAAAGGAATAGGGCATTATATCCCAATACACAATGTCAGATACATTAGATCAAAATGGTGTAGCTAAAAAATGAATCAAATGCTAAAAGAAAAGGTTCAGGCTATGACAAGTTATTCTACTTTACCTATTTCCTTATGGGATGAGATTGTAAAGATAGCTATACATATATCTTAAATAGAGTCCCTACTAAGGTAGTTGAAAAGACTCCTCATGAGTTATAGACTGATAAAAAACCTAGTTTGAGATATATGTATATATGGGATTATCCAGTTAAAGCCAAAATTTACAACCCATGAAAGAAGGCATTTGATCTTAGAACAATTAGTATTTTTTTATTGGTTATCTAGAGAGATCAAAAGGATATAGATTTGTGGTCCATCTCGTACACCATAAATAGTAAAATTAATAAAGTTAGTTTTTAGAGGATGGCATGTTTAGTAGTAGTGGAGAACCTCGAGATATTATCTTTGAGAAAATATAAAAATAAATCTTATATCTGAAAAGCAGACTAAATGATGATTATTATTGTTTTTCTCAAATAACATTTAGGAGGGACCATCACTTCGTCAAGTTCCACTCCATGAGGTTCTTATTGCTGTAAAAGCAATAAAAGATAGCTCTCTGAAGATCTACTAAATAAAAAAAATCTGCTGTGCCTCCAAATTATGTGGTATATTTAACTGATATGGATGAAAATGATGATAATCCTAAGACATTCTTATAAGTCATGAAAGATGAGAATTTTCTATAATGGTTGGATGCCATAAAAGAAGAGCTGGGCTCTATGGATAATAATAATATCTGAGAATTGAGTTGATATACCTAAAGGGATGTGACGGATAGGTTGTAAATGGTCTATAAGATCAAAATGAATCTGATGATAAGGTTGAATGATATAAAGTCAAACTTATGATAAAGGGTTCATACAAAATGAGGCATTGATTTAAATAGATCTATACTCCTGCTTCCTCAAAGGACTCTTTTAAAATTATCATAACCTTAGTAGCTCATTTTGATTTAGAGCTGCATTAGATGGATATAAGAATGGCCTTCTTCAATTGTTATTTAGAGGAAAGATCTATATCGAATAATCCTAGGGTTTTGTTGTCAGTGGACAAGAGCATATAGTTATAGATTAAAGAAATCTATATATGGACTTAAACAGGCTTTCAGATAGTGATAACTAAAATTTAATAAGATAATTACTTCCTTTGAGCTTAAAAAAAATACTATTGATCAATGTATATACCTAAAGGTTAGTGAGAGTAAATTCATAATTTTAATGTTATATGTAAATGATAGTCTGCTTGCTAGTAGTGATTTTAGTCTATTTAAGAAAATCAAATAGTTTCTATCCTAAAATTTTAAGATGAAAGATATGGATAAAGTCACTTATGTCATCGGCATTGAGATTTACAAAGATAGATCCTTAAGGCTACTTGGACTATCTTAAAGGACTTACATTTCTAGTGTATTAGAGAAATTTGGAATGAAAAAATATTTCTTAGATGTGCTCCCATTATAAAGGGTGATAAATTTGATAAACTTCAATGTCCAAGAATAAGATTGAAAGAGAGGAAATGAGGTTCATATTTGTTGCTGCAAGACTTTGATTGAAGCAGATGTGATCAAGGATGGATGCCGATCTAGGAACCAGGATGCAAAGAGAGACTTGCAAGAGAAGTCTGTACATGCCAAGTGTTCTCTAGCGAGGGATCTTTCGATGCATATATCAGTTAAAGCTTGAGAATAGTAAAGAACAGAGAGAGAGAAGAAAGAGTGAGACCATAAAGGGCATTTTCTCCCTAAAGTAGAGCTTACCTTGAGGGTCCCCTCTTATCTCTTTATGTAGAGGTGGAGATGTAGGTCGTTTTGTTTGAATCTGATAGACCATTAGGCTAGGCCTCGATCTATCAGGCCATTAGGATAAGGAATCTATCTACTAGCCTACAAATCAGAGGTTATTAGTCATGGTTAGCGGCCATGTTCTGATAGTTTATCGAAAGATTCCAAGTGGTGGTCCATGTGGCTGGATAGGTCGATGGTTTGAGGTTGGCACACAATCAAGGCCTCAACTCAGATGTGTCTGCATTAGTGTCGATCATGGAACCTTGTCCCATATGGTTAGTAAGATCCCGACCATATGGTCGGTAAGCTCTCGAGCCTGGGGTTGGATGGAATTGGTGAAGTCATTTCTACATGGCTTCTCATGGTGGTCTTGATGAGTTGTCAGCTGGAGTCATCGGCGATGGTCTAACCATCGAATTGTCGGTAATGGATCGATGTCCTTATCATGTGATCGACAATGATGCCTAGGGATTAAGTCTGATGAAGTTGTCTTCTTTCCGGACATCTAGATGATATTTATCGTTTGGAGTCCACTTCAGTATTTCAGTCGATCCAAAGAGGACATCCAAGGATGAGTCTCGAGAACAAAAGTTGAGAAAGTATGATCCCATAACAGTTGCCCCCCACTTTCTAGCTTGAAGTGGCAGCTTTGGTCAAAAGAAGTACTAGTCCTCAGGAAAAGTCCTTAGTGCATGTTCGAGTTAGTAAATTCGAGTTGTTTGATCTTCAGATAAACCATCACATCACTTCACGAATCTCTATACTGATTTAACAAGTCACCTCGTGAATTATGTCTTAATTATTTAGGGAGTTTTTGTGCTTCACAGATCCTAGAGCATTTATGAGGGATGGGTGGCTTGAGACAGATCAATATTTTGGCTTCAAAGGTTGGGAAAGCTAATCAGAGGTTGCCACATGTCGGAAGTCAATTAGCTCAGAGCTATTCATGTAGATCAATCTACATGGCTGGATCAAAATGGTAGTGCATCAAAGAGCTACTTGGTCAGGTAGCTTTGATCTAAGACGCATGGCGAAGATCTAGTGGCTTGGGGTTTCCTCACCATGAAGCACAGGCTCATAGAGGTGCGGCAAAGAAGATCATCAGGCTCGAAGCAAGTCTCCAGTTGGAGGAGGAGGCAATTTGGGAAGCCGAGGAGAAGCTCAAGTCAGTGGAGGCTTGGGTGGAAGCCAAAAGGCAAAGGCAGTCACCGAGGCCAAACTAAAGACCGTCGAAGAGTATAAGGCCTCGAAGAAGTTCAGGGCTGAGGTCATAAAGGACTCCTCGGTAGCCTATGGATATGGCTTCATTGCTTGCAAGGCATGGGTGGTGCACTTCTTCTTTGGGGTCGACATCAGTTGACTCGATCCTGATGTGGAGATTGAGGAAGAAGATTAGCCACAAGTCGAGGAGCTGGCTGAGCCTGAGCTTACTACAGCCGAACCTCATGTTGATGAGCTGGCTCCCTCCATATCCTACCACCGAGCGAGTCACCGATATTGAAGCCGAGGCGTCCTCTGAGGAGTTCTGAGTCCGCTTCTTTGGCTTTAGGGAGTTTTTCCTTTAAGTTGTTAGATTTAGGCAGAACCGATGGTGAAGTCATCCTTATTCTTCATGATCGGATGTCTTTTGAAGTTCATTTCATTCGGAGTTATTTTTCTTGTTGGAATGAGTGGTTTATGCATGTAATTTCAAAATTTTTGATTTAGTAGTAAAAATTAAATATGGATTAAAATACTTTTAATCTAATCATGCATAAGATCAAATCTACTAAACCATCTAATAGGATCTATCATATGAATATAGATCATGCATCTAAAATCTGATCTCTAAAATGAAAGAGAAGAGGAGATCCGATCTTCATATCTTATCACGGGTCGATTTACACTGTAGCCAATGATGGTGGATGTTTGAATTTCTCGAGCTGCACAATCATTCGATCTCTACAGATATCCACACGAGGTCTTGATGTAATCAGAGGTTTATTAATCTCTCTAGGATGCTAGCTATCTTACAGAGATCACTTCTTGATGGTTGAACAGGATCCTTCTTTGTTTCTCTCTGATCCTCTCAAAGAAGAAGAAAAATAGTAGGAAGAAGAGGAGGAAAAGAAGATAAAAATCCTTTTCCTTTTTCTCTTCCTAAAACCCCATGCCAAGGAGAAAACCCTGCGCCCATCCTTTTCTCTCAGATTTTTCACGTAGAAATCAGATCTCTAAAACCATCTTGCATGCCCCCTTTCTCTCCTCCTTTTATTTGGCATCCAAGAGATAGATTAGGTCAAACCTAATCAGATAAGGACCTGCATTCAAGTTAGAATTCATCCCTATCCAATAAGGGAAAGTAGGGAGGCATGGAGAGGTTTGGGCATGGGTTTTTCTCATGCGGAAACCAAGGTGCGCATGAGAAAGGAAACGATGTGGCTTTTCTCATGGGGCGTGCACTAGGGACAAAGAGTCCCAGTCAAACTAGGATCTCCCTTGGTGCTTTAATTAATCCCTAACCAAATAAGAATTGGTTGTACCCAAAGAGAGAAAAATCTTAGTCCAACTAGAAACCCAATCTCTATTAATTAGATCCTAATCCAATTAAAAATTAGTTGCATCTAAGTCCTAATCAAATTAGAAATTGAACTCCTTTATGATTGGATTATCTCATAATCTAATCAAGCTTGATCTAATCAAACTCAAATCAAGCCAAATTGAATCTAATTCAATTAGACTTGATCTTAACCCCATTGCTCAATTAAATTGAGCCAAATTACAATTCAATTGCTAATTAATCTTTCTATAACTCACTAACTCTTAGTAAATTTTTTATTGTAACTTTTGCATTGATTTAATCATCAATCATATTAATAATTAGATCCTATTGTGATTTATAATCGTAACTCAACCATTTGTTCAGTCAAAGATCTCTATTGTGTATGACCCATAGGTTCTATTTTATCTGATAGTGAGATATAGCATGATCTCTATTACAATATCATTGAAACTCCTTTAAATGAGTTGGAACAATTCCAACTCTGCCCATCAAGGATCATCGATCATCAAGATGATGCTCGATGAGTCTCACAATCCATCAGTGATACATAGCAGTATATAGTGACAACTCAGTAGAATGAAATTACTGAACCTCTAGGTGCAGTTATTGTATGATTCAATCCTTCTATCATAAGTCTCGATTAGATGGAGGTTATTAAAAATTCATCAAATTTAATGTCAGTCATATGCAAGATTGGCTCGACTCGAGTTTATTTATGAATTTTATAAAATATTTTTAGTATTCACACTTACTTCGATCGAAGACTTTTTGAACTCAGTCTTGCGAATTGTATAGGACTTCTTCTTTTCTATCAAGATCGATAGATTTCATCTAGATACATCCTACTCCTAATAGTGAGCTTAAATCTACTGTAACCAACATACACTACAAGGATCCAAATGGCTAGGAGACTAAGTATATATACAATCAAACTACAGTATCCTCACTATGAATAGTCGAGGCACCGTAGGTCAAAAGATCACTCATACCACTACAGCATCGAGTAAACCACTAATGAGTGAATAGAATCCAAGTGGTTTCTCATATTGATCATGCTTAGTGTAAGTTGTTCTCTAACAACTATCTGCATTCTCACCCCAATGCCTCCACACTACAAACTCAAAATTTATTTATCTGAAAAGGAAGTGATTCATACACCAATCTAATTAGATCGATCACCATCTTTCATGATGATCTCTTAATTGGGAGCTTTTAAGAATTAACCATCAATAATATATGTCCCAAATTCTTAACACTTTGAAAATATATATCATCATCTGTTAATCTCTTGGATAAATCATGGACACATATAAAATATGATTAGAATAAAATTATCCATTTATTAATGAATAAAATTATAAATATAATATTATATTCTAGAATTACAATATGTGTTAGCCAATAATTGGCTTCTAGGGTATATATCTAACAATCTTCCACTTACACTAAAGCTAATTGGCCATAAATCTAAGTCTCATCTTCTCAAGGTAAACTTCAATCTTCTGCTGGCTGAGAGGATTCATTAGAGGATCCACCACATTCTCTGTGGAGTCTACTTTTGTACCTCGATGAATTTTTTTCGAGGTATTCGCGTATGATGTAGAATCGCTGTTCTATGTGCTTGAACTTTTGATGAGATCTTGGCTTCTTAGCGAGGGCTATGGTGTCATTGCTGTCGTAGTGCAGTGTAATAGAATTCGATGGTCTGACACCTAGTTCTGTAATGAACTTCTTAAACCAAATGCTTTTTTAGTAACTTCAGAGGTAGTGACATATTTGACTTCCATGGCTGAATCCACGATTATCGGTTGTTTGGACCTCTTCTAACTAACTGAACCTCTATTACATAATTATATACACCCCAATGTAGATCTTCTATCATCAACATCAAACATGAAGTCTGAATCAGTGCATCCCTCCACTTTCAGCTCAAATCCTCCTCAAAAAATTAAGAATAAATCTTTAATCCTTTTCAAGTACTTAAGGATGTTCTTCATAACTATCTAGTACTTTTCATCTGGATTCGACTAATATCTACTTGTGACACTCATGACAAATACTATATCAAGTTAAGTACATAGTATGATATATATGAGGCTCTTTATAGTCCAAGCATAAGGGATCTTGCGTATGCATTGGATCTCCTCAAGTGTGTCAGGACACATCTTCTTAGAGAAATAAATCCTATACCTAAGGGATAAAAGTCCTCTGTTGGAGTTTTCTATGTTGAACCATTTCAACACCTCCTCTATGTATATTTTTTGTGAAAGATCTAGCATCCTTTTAGATCTATCCCTATAGACTTTTATTTCAAAAATGTAGGATGCTTCTTTTAGCTCTTTCATAAAAAAATTTTTTGACAACCATACCTTGATTGAGGTCAACATGAAAATGTCATTCTCAATCATGAGGATATCATCTATGTACAGTACGAGGAATGTGATAGTACTCCTATTAATCTTTTTGTACACACACGTTTTCTACTCATTCTTGATGAAATCAAATGATTTGATCACATCATTAAAGCGATTGTTTTAACTTCGAGATGCTTGCTTAAGTCCATATATGAATCTTTGTAGCTTGCAGATTTTGTGATCACTATCATAGGAGATGAAACCCATAAGCTGCTCCATATAGATATCTTTCTCAAGATATCCATTTAAAAAAGTCATTTTCACATCTGTCCGATTTCATAATCATAATAAGCTGCAATGGCGAGCAGTGTCTAGATGAATTTCAGCATGGCTATCGGTAAAAAGATTTTCTGATAGTCAATATTTTCATATTGACTATAATCTTTTGCTACCAGCCTTATCTTATAGGTCTCTTCCTTATCATTTGAACCTATTTTCTTATGTAGATCTATTTATATCCTATAGGTACTATACCTTCGGATGGATCTACTAAAGTCCAGACTTGGTTAGAATGCATGGAGTCAATTTTTGACTTCATTGCTTCCTTCCATTTTTCAGAGTCAACATCTAACATCACCTTATTATAGGTCTTGGGATCATCTCTATGGTCTCTATCTTTCATTAGGTACACTTCCTTAACATCCTCTATAAGTATACCTACATACCTTTTTGGAGGATAGAAATACTACTAGATCTACGAGATAGAGGAGGTACTACATCTACTGACTCACTATAAATGGGTTCTGACTCTAGGACTCGCTGCTCTTCAGAGACTCTCTCTTCGAGCCTAATTTTTCTCTTACGATTTCTATCTTAGATAACTATTTTTCAAGAAGATAGTATGACGGCTCACAATTACATCATGATCATTTGGAAGTAAAAGTAGTGTCCTATGGATTCCTTAGGATACACAGCAAATCAAGCCCTAATAGATCCAGCCTCTAACTTGTCCGCTTGCTATCACTTGATATGGATCGGACATCTCCAAATGTTAAGGTAACCAAGACTCGATTTCTTACCATGCCATCTCTCATACGATGTGGTGGAAATGGATTTAGAGGGAACCTTATTTAAAAGATGATGGCAGAAAGCAACATATCTCCCAAAGAAATAATAAAAAATTGATGAAGCTCATCATAGATCGGATCATACCTAATAGGATCTTATTCCTTTTTTCGGATATCCCGTTGAGTTGAGGTATTCCAAAAGACAACCATTATGAGACTATGCCATCATCCTTGAGATAATTTTGAAATTCTCTACTAAGATATTTATCTCTTCGATCTGATCGAAAAACCTTTGTAGATTTTTCTGTTTACTTCTCCACTTCACATTTGAACTCCTTGAACTTTTCAAAGGCCACAGATTTGTATCGTATTAAGTACACATGCCCATACTGAGAATAGTCATCGGTAAAGATTATGAAGCAGAGATAACCACCTCTGATATATACATCAAATTGACCACACAAATCAGTGTGTATCAGGGCTAATATCTTAGTGGTCCTTTCTCCATATCCCACAAAGGATAGCTTGGCCATCTTTTTTTGAAGATAGGATTCACAAACTGGATATGACTCAAAAGTTAACAGTCCAAGAAGTCTATATTTCTTTAATTTATTAATTCTATCCTCTCCTATATGGCCTAGCCTAAGGTACCATAGATATCTTTAGTTTAGCCTATCTCTTGATCTCTTAGACCCTATGGCATTCATTACTTGCTCATTAACGTTCATACATGCATTAACATGCAAATGATAGAGACCATCAATCATAAAGACATGTGTAATAATTTATTTTAAATAAATTGAATACTGGTATTTATTAAATTAAATATATAATCATCCCATGCTAGTACAGATAAATTAAATTTTTGCTAGCTATAGGTACATAAAATAATCTCTAATTCTAAACTATATCCTAACGATAATTACAAAGGATAGGTGCCCACGGCCACAGCAATAACTCTTGCCCCGTTACCGACTCGAAGAGTGACTTCACCTTTCCTCAGCCTTTTACTTTCTTTAGACCCTACATTGAAGTACACAAATGAGCACTAGAACCAAAATCTAAAACCCAACTAGAAGAGAAGGAGACCATAAGATTAGTTTCTATAATGAGCAAGTCTGACATACCTTCAAAAGTTGTGTCCTTCTTCTTGTTCTCAGGCTCGTTAGGTACAAAGCCTGTTCCATAATAAGAATAGAATTCTTTAAACTCTTCAAGGTCTCTTCAGCTATCACCAATATGTTAAGTAATTCGGACAGGGTGCTATCAATCTTATTCATGTGGTAGTTTACAATAAATTATCCATATGAATTAAAAGGGACTGTAAGATCAGATCCACTTGTAATTCCCTATGTATGGTCATTTCAAGCTTCTGAAGCTCCTCGATGTTCTTGATCATTGTCAAACAATGATCATGGACCGACTGTCCATCACGCATCTTCGCTCTGAAGAGTCTCTTGGAGACCTTAAAATGAGCTATGCAACTTTACTCACCATACAACTCTTGTAGGTGAGTCAGCATGTCCTTGATAGTCTTCATATCTACATATTTTTACTTTCAAAGGATCATAATATAATTATAAGTTGTCATGCTATCTTTCTGAAAAAATAGTTTATCCAAGATGGAGGCAGTGGAAAAAAAATTGAACTTGAAGTGAGTCTCTAAAGAGCAACAAGTCCTAGAGCCGAAATCTATTTATAGTGAGCAAATAGATGTGGTACCTCCTCTACCTCATAGATCTAGTAGGATCTTCTGTCCTCCTGAAAGATACTTAAGTATACTTATAGAGGATATTGAGGAAGTATTTCTAATAGGAGATAGAGACCATAGAGATGATTTTAAAATCTATAATGAAGTAATATTAGATATTGATTTTGAGAAATGAAAGAAAGTAATGAAGTCAGAAATTGACTCTATGCACTCTAACCAGATATAAATCTTAGTAGATCCAACTGAAGGTATAGTACCTATTGGGTGTAAATGGATCTATAAAAAAAAGATTTGGATAGTAAGGTAGAAACCTATAAGGTAAGACTAGTCGTGAAAGATTATAGTCAATGTAAAGGCATTGACTATCAAAAAAATTTTCATCTGTAGCCATACTGAAATCTATCTGGACATTGCTCACTGTTGTAATCTATTATGATTATCTATCTGGACAGATGAATGTAAAATCTATTTTTCAAAATAGATATCTTGAGAAAGATATCTATATGGAGCAGTCTATAAAGTCTGCAAGCTACAAAAATCCATATATAGACTTAAGTAAGTATCTCAGAGTTGAAATACTTATTTTAATGATGTGATCAAATCATTTGATTTCATCAAAATAAAAAGAGCCGCATGTGTATGAAAAGATCAGTGGGAGTACTGTCACATTTCTCATACTGTATGTGGATGACATCCTTCTGATTGGAAATGATATTCCTATACTGATCTTGGTCAAAGTATAGTTGTCAAAAGAATTCTTCATGAAAGACCTAGGAGAAGCATTCTACATTTTTGAAATAAAATCTATAGAGATAGATTTAAAAGGATGCTAGGTCTTTCACAGAAAATATATATAGAGGAGGTGCTGAAGAGGTTCGACATGAAAAACTCAAAGAGGAGACTTTTATCCCTTAGGCATGGGATTTATCTCTCCAAAAAGATGTACCCCGACACACCTGAGGAGATCCAATGCATGAGCAAGATCCCATATACTTCAGCAATAGGAAGCCTCATGTATACCATGTTATACACTCGATCTGATATAGCCTTTGTCATGAGTGTCACGAGTAGATATCAATTAAATTCAAATGAAGAGCACTAGATTGCTATGAAGAATATCTTTAAGTACTTAAGGAGGACTAAAGATTTATTCTTGATCTTTAGAGGAGGATCTAAGCTAAAAATGGAGGGATATATCGATTCAGACTTCATATCTGATATTGATGATCGAAAGTCTACATCGGGGTGTATATTCTTATGTAATAGAGATTTATTTAGTTAGAAGAGTTCCAAACAACCGATCATCGCAGATTCAACCATGGGAGTTGAATACATTGCCACCTCTGAAGCTACTAAGGAAGCATTTTAGTTCAAAAAGTTCTTTATGGAGCTGATGTCATACCATCAGATACCATTACATTGCACTGTGACAATAATGGTGCCATAGCCCTCGCTAAAGAGCCAATGTCTCATCATATGCGAATACCTCGAGAAGAAGTTTATCAAGGTACAGAGAGTTGACTCCACAAAGAATGTGACAGACCACTGACAAAGCCTTTCAACTAGCAGAAGATCGAAGTTCACCATGAGAAGATAAAAAATAGGTTTATGGCCAATTGGCTTTAGTGTAAGTGAGAGTTTGTTAGATATGTGCCCTAGAAGTCAATTATTGGCTAATGTATATTGTAATTTAGGATATAAATTATATTATAATTTATTATTAATAAAAGATAATTTTATATCCATCATATTTTATGTATCCATGATTCATCTAAAGAATTAACAGATGATAATATGTATTCTCAAAGTATTGAGAATTTGGAACATGTATTATTGATAGTTAATTCTTAAAAACTTTCGATCGAGGGATCATCATGAAGGACGGTGATTGATCCAATTAGATCAGTGTATAGATCATTTTCTTTTGAACAGATGAGTCTTGAGTCTACAGTGCAGAGACGCTGGAGTGAGAGTGCAGATGGTTGTTAGAGAATAACTTACACTGAACGTGACTAACATAAGAAACTACTTAGATGTCTACTCAATCGTCAGTGATTTGCTTGATGCTGTAGTGGTGTGAATGATCTTTTAATCTATGGTGCTCCGACTATTCATAGTGAGCTACTATAGTTTGACTACATATATACTTAGTCTCTTAGCCATTCGGATCCTTGCAGTGTATATTGGCTATAGTAGATTCGGTTCACTGTTAGGAGTAGGATGTACCTAAATAGAATCTATCAATTTTGATAGAAAAGGAGAAGTCCTGTATGATTTACAAAACTGAGTTCAGAAAATCTTTGATCGAAGCAAGTATGAATACTAGAAAAGATTTTCATTAAAATTCACAAATGAACTCGACTCGAGCCAATCTTACATATGACTGATGTTGGGATTTGATGAATTTCTAATAGCCTCTGTCGAGTCGAGACTCACGATAGAAAGACTAAATCACATGATAACTGTACATAGAGGTTTAATACTTCTATTCTGCTGGACTGTCACTATATACTGTGAGGTGTTACTAGTAGATTATGAGACTCATCGAGCATCATCTTGATGATCGATGATCTTTGATGGATAAAGTTGGAATCGTTCCAACTCATTGAAAGAAATTTCAATGATACTGTGATAGAGATTATGGTATATCTCACTATCAAATAGAATAGAATCTATGGGACCACACACAACAGAGATTCTTGACTGATCAGATGATTAAGTTATGATTATGAATTGTACTTGGATCTAATTATCAATGTGATTGATGATTAATCCAATATAAAGTTATAAATAAAGTAATTCACTAAGAGTTAGTGAGTTGTAGGAGGATTAATTAGCAATTGGATTGCTATTTGGCTCAATCTGATTGAGCAGTGGGGTTAAGATCAAGTTTAATTGAATTAGATTCAATTTGACTTTGTTCGAATTTGATTAGATCAAGTCTAATTGAGTTATGGGTAATCCAATTGCAAGGAAGATCAATTTTTGATTTGATTGAGACTTCAGTGCAACTAATTTTCTAATTAGATTAGGATCCAATTAGTTAAGATTGAATTTCTAGTTGGATTAAGATTATTCCTCTCCTTGGGTGCAACCAATTTCTAAATTGGTTAGAAATTAATTGAGCACCAAAATGAGTCCCAGTCTGATTAGGACTCTCTCCCTTCTCCCTTGTGCGCATGCCCCATGAAAGCCATGCCATTATCCATGTAAAAATCTATTTTGCATGAAGAAAGTGCATGCCTAAGCCCCTTCTCAATGTCCCCTCTTTCCTTAGTGGATAAGGATGAATTCAAATCCTTAGTTGATAAGGATTGATACTTATCTACTTCTCTTGGATACCAAATAAAGGAGATGGCTCTCGGGCATATAAAAGAATTTTCCATTGAGAAATTAGAGAGAAGGGCGTGATATCCATCTGGAGTGTGGGGTTTCTGTGTGGTGTGATTTCCTTCTTTGTGGCATGGATAACTCTTTATCTAAATGCTTCTCTAAGCATATTGCAGTGACTTGATCTCTAAGTTATATGAGCTCATCTAACAGTTATTGACCACACTCCTTAGTTAAGTCAGACCCACCATTCATAAGTAGGTGCAAAGCCATCATTGGATCTCTTACCTAACAATTATTGGGTCCAACCCCATCTTTATCCCGGAGCAACTCTTTGCTAATAGAGTAGTTGCGTATTTTTGATACAACTGAACTACTATGACCAGTCGAGAACAATCAATGTCGGTAGCATATCTGCACATCTATAATGATGGAAGATCATTAGACTTAATATTTTTGAGAAATTTGATTCAGATCTCTTCTAATCAGTCATCATCATGACTAGTCCTATTGGTATGGGTTAAACCGAACCATCAAGCAACCTGATTCAAACACAATCTATCAAGTTTGCCAGATAAGTGAAGATAAGTGGGAGACTCGCACTTGACAATTCAAGGATCCTAATTAAGTAACCACCATCTAGCACTTGTCTTAGATACTAATTGATCAATTAGTTTCAAATAGGTTAGCTTAAGTGATTGAGGCTCGAGCCATTAAGCTGAATTAGGTCCTCAGATCAATCGATTAACAAATGGATTTCAATTAACCCGACCAACTACAACTATTGATTTGATCGAGAGCATTCTTGACCTAATCCTAATCAACTCTTGAATGGGTTCAATCAACCACTCAAATCAATTGGATTCTATTAAGTTCAAATCCATTATCCTAGGTGTAATCAAATTACAAGACCTAATTTAATCTACCCATGACCAATCCCTCATACACAAACACAAATTTTAGATCTTAAATCTAATTTTAGATCTAAATTTTTATATAAAAATAAGTTTTGGATCTCAAAATAATTTTCAGATCATTCATGCAATTATATATCATATATATGAATTAAATTATGATCGTAGAAACTAATTTTAGATCTAAACATGCAATCACATATCACATATATGAATAAAATTTAGATCATGAAAATTAATTTTAGATCTAAGCATACTTTTATATATCATATATATGAATAAAAAATAGATCTCGACACTCTTTTCAGATCTAAACATGTTATGGTATCAAAACTAGTTTTTGATTTTCAGATCTATAAAACAATTTCAAATCTAAGCCACTACTCATATATCTCATATATGACAAATAATTAGATCTAAAAATTACATATCTCATACATGATTTAAAATTAAATCTAAAATCGTTCAACATTGATATAGGATAATCTTTTCAACATAAGGGGGAAACTCTTTGCTAGGACAGTCTTGTTTTATATCAATATCAAACAAATCATAATTTATCATATCTAAAAATATTCATACATCTTATATATGAATAACAATTAAATTAAATTTAAAAATACTTTTAAAATATCTAACATCGATATAGGACAATCTTTTCAATATAAAGGACAAACTTTTTGCTAGGATAGCCTTGTTTCATATCAATGTTGGATCTATATCAGATTAATTTTAGATCTAATTTAAAAATTAGATCTCATCTTATTCTCATGCATATAAACTCATGACTCTAATACCACTGTTAGATTTTAGATATTTTACATATCAATTTTAAATAATTTTAAATTTAAGCAGTGGAAGTCAAGATTAAAACAGTTTTAATTCTATGCATGTATAGATCAAAATCGTATACCTATTGATCTAGTTCATATGATGATAATAAGATTTTGGATATCTAATTTTAGAGATTAAAAATTTATTGATGATCAAATCATATACCTGAATCACAGAACTCCTTCTCGAATCCGGATCTGTGGATGCCTTTAGGTTCTGATGTAACAGTGCACATGCCCGACCTCTATGGATATCCACACGAGGCTTGATCTGATTAGAGGCTCTATGTTCTCACCAGAGTGCTAGCTCTCTTACAAAGAATACTTTTTTGATGGTTAAATAGGATCTCCTTCAATCTCCAAGACAATCTCAAGAAGGAAGAAGATAAAGTGTAGGAGGAAGAAGAAAACTAGAAGAAAGGAAATCCTTTCTCTCTTTTTCCCTCTCTCTAAAGCTCATGCCCCAAGCTAATCCATGCCCAATTATTCATGCCCTAGGTGGGTTTTCAGATATTTTTCCACATCCATAAGCCCCTTATTTATAGATGGCATCCAAGGGTTTCAAGGAGTTAAAGTTTGGCTAGGTTTGTTAAGATGAAACCCAATCAAACTAGGAGTCCTGTTTTGATCCAATAAAAATCAGATCAAATCAGATTTGATCTCAACCAAAAATGGACATAAGAGAGATGGCATGGAGATGCTTGGGCTGATCTGACCACATGCCAAATCAAATTTGGTGTTGGGCTTAGGTGGCACCAAGGAGAAATCTTAATCCAACTAAGATTTATTGTTTGCTGATTTAAATTTAATTTAAATCTGATTTATTTCTAACCAATTTAGGATTAGTTAGCAATCAAATTAAGTTAATTTTTAGTCTAATTAAATTTAATTAAATCTTAATCTAATTAAAAAATTGATTCAATCAAGTCTTAGTCAAAATAAGAATTATTCTCCTTATGCAATTGGGTTATGTCATAAATCAATTAGGCTTGATCTAATCAAATTCAAATCAATCTAAATTAAATCTAATTTAGTTAAATTTGATTTGAATCTCAAAGTTCAATTAGATTAAGTCAGATTAAGCTAGACAGTAATCTAATTACTAATTGATTCTTCTATAATTCACTAACACTTAGTGAATCTTTCAATTGTAACTTTTGTATTGGATTAATCATCAATCACATTGATAATTAAATTTATTATGATTCATAATCGTAACTCAACCATCTGATCAGTCAGAATCTCTATTGTGTGTAATTCGATAGGTTCTATTCTATCGATAGTGAGATATACCATGATCTCTATCATAGTATCATTGAAATTTTTTCAATAGATCAGAATGATTTCACTCTCACTCAATAAGGATTATCAATCCAAAAAATTTTAGTGAGCTCTCACAATCTATCAGTGACACCTAGCAGTATGTAGTAGCAATCTAGCAGAATAAAATGATGAACCTCTTGGTATAGTTACCATATGATTCAGTCCCTCTATCGTGAGTTCCGACTAGATGGTTATGGATAATCGTCAAACCTCAGCATCAATCATATGATAGATTCAATTAGCTCAAGTCCAACTATGATGCTTAT
>KE505772.1:191150-208320 GCA_000441515.1 Elaeis oleifera
TTTTTAAGAAGATGTTAATACCATAAATTATCAAAAATATCTACAATAAATATAAAATATACTACTTATCAAAGACATCTCCTCCAACTGAAAAAGCTTTCTCAAAAAGATTCTTCAAGCAAGCATCTACAATTATTTACTCATTAAAAGAGCTTTATGTAGTCTTGTCAATTTGCTTTTCTTTTACTTTGTTGTAACTAGCTTCAATTGGGATTGAAGCTAGGGGATAGGTTCATCCAAGCCTAAGAATTGGAGTGTAAACCAAGGGTTAGCTTGTTTGTTGGTTGTGATTGGTGATATGATGTAAAATTAACTAGATTTTAAATAGTGAGCCTAGAAACTATCCAGTTGTAATCTTGAAAAGATTATAGTGAATTTTTAAGTGAGTCTTGGGGAGTGGATGTAGGTGCAAGGGGCATCGAACCATTATACATCGGTTGTGTTTGTGATTGTGTTCTTCTTTCTTACTCTCCTTATATTTGTATTTCTGCATATCCTATTTCTGCACTTATCATTACTTCACTAGTTTTTCAAAATAGTATATTATTTGCTTAAATTTTGAAAAATTCAATTCATCCCCTCCTCTTGGGTTGTTCTACTGGGCAACAAGTGATATCAGAGCTTGGTACTCACTTGTATTTGATTTAACAATCAAGAGTTAAGATAAAATGACAAACCAAATGAGTGTATCTCTTATCGAAGAGCAATCAACTAACCATCCACCTTTGTTCAATGGAACAAACTACACATATTGAAAAGCACACATGCGCATTTACATTCAAGCACTTGACTATCAACTTTGGAGAGTTATAGTCAAAGATCCACACACACCCATAATAAAAGTAGATGGTAATGACATTTTCAAGTCTGAAGAGGATTGAGATGAGCATGATATGAAATTAATTAAATTGAATGTAAAATCTATGAATATTCTATATTGTGCATTAGATGCTAACGAATTTAATAGAATTTATTCTTGCATTTCTGCTAAGGAGATTTGGATAGGTTAGAGGTTACCCATGAGGATACCAACCAAGTCAAAGAGTTAAAATTAATATGCTTGTTCATAGATATGAATTGTTTAAAATGGAATCAAATGAATCTATTACTGATATGTTTACTAGATTCACTAATATTATTAATGGTTTGAAGAGCTTAAAAAATTTTATTCTAACAGTGAGTTTGTTCGTAAAATTTTTAGATCACTTTCGAATTCTTGAAAAGTGAAGGTCACTGCAATTCAAGAAGCCAAGGACCTCAACAAGCTACATTGAAAAATTTTTTAGGTCTTTAATGACTTATGAGTTAACCATGAGGCAAAATGTCGAGGAAAAATCAAAAAGAAGAAGACCATAGCTCTCAAGACTATAACCTCCAAGGATGATGATAGTGAAGAATCTGATGAAGAAGAGGAAGAAGATGACTTGGACTAATGGCAAGGAAGTTCAAAAGATTCATGAAAAAGAAGAAGCAAAATTTAAGAGAAAATCATTTAAAGGAGAATCAAGCAAAGATAAAGACAAAGACAAAGACAAAGAACTTTTCATATGCTTTGAATGCAAAAAGTTCGGTCACTTCAAAATGGACTGCCTTCTTATAAAGAAATCAAGCAAGAAGGTCAAGAAGAAGGCAATGATGACATAATGGAGCGATAGTGAGGACTCTAGCTCCGATGAAGAAGCACAAGAAGTTGCCAACCTTTGCTTGATGGCTCATCAAGAGGAGGTAAATATTGAAACTTCTTTAGATTTTACTTTTGATGAGTTACAAGAGGTATTTATAGATCTTTTAATTGAATTTAATAAAGTAAGATTGACAAACAAGAAACTAAAGAAGCAAAATCTTAGTTTAAGTTATGAAAGAAAAGATTTCTGAAAAACTTAATTCATTAGCTTGTGAAATAAAAATTAGATGATGAGCTAAAAAAATTAAATCATTTATAGAAAATTTACTTATAGCTCTGAAAATTACATGCATTATTAAATGAATAAAGAGCTATATTCAATAAGGTTGGATTAGGATTTAAACCATAAAAAAGCAAAAATTTTTGAAAATCTATTTATTAAAGCTTCAGCAACTCCTATTTCAAATGTTTCATGTTATTATTGTGGTAAAATTGATCATAAATTTTATGCATGTGATTTTAGAAAATTAAATGAAAAAATGATTAAAATGGTTTGGGTTCCAAAGGAACCATCAGCACTAACCCTAAAGGATCCAAAATGACTTGGGTACCTGAATTCTCTACTTGATTTTTTTGTGTAGGAGTGTTTTGCAGTCCGAGAGAAGAAAAGGCTTTGGTATTTTGATAGTGGCTGTTCAAGATACATAATGGATGACAAATCTCAATTTATCACTTTTGAACCTAAGATAGAGGAGTGGTTACATTAGGAGATAATGGAAAAGGATGTATCATTGGTGTTGGTAATATTCATATCACTCCTTCCACTTTTATTAAATATATTATTAGTTGATGGATTAAAATATAACTTACTTAGTATTAGCCAATTTTGTGATAAAGGGTTTGAAGTAACTTTTAAGTCTTTAGCATGCATAATATCTAGTCCCAATGACAATGGCTTCATATTCATTGGACACAAACATGACAATATCTATATGGTGGATCTGACTAATTTACACATAAAGAATGATCAATATCTTGTAGTAATAAAAGCCAAGATTAGTGGGACTAGTTGGTTATGACATCGTAGATTAGGTCATACCAGCATGGATTTGCTTTCAAAACTATTATCCCTAGGATTAATTTTGATGATTCTAAAATATTGAGTATAGATAATACTAATCATGTATTTCAAAGATAATTATAGGAGTTTTCATATGCTTAAATTGAAAAATTCATCCATAAAAAAAATCTCCTCAAGTTGCCAAGCTAAGGCACTTTAAAGAATCCTTGGCATGCTTGGCATGCAAACTTAGTCGACTAAGTCAGAAAGTTAGTCGACTCAGTCTCAAAGAGTAGCACAAGATAGAAGGCTGAATTTTTTAAGACTGAGAACTTAGTCGACTAAGAGGATTTTGAGTCGACCAGTGAGAAAGTTAATCGACTAAGAGAAAAGTTAGTCGACTAAGTAGACTGTAACGGTTAGTTTTTGGAAACTTTAGCTTTTTGGCCCAAACATTCTCCAATGGCTAGTTTGTCATCTCCAATACCTAGAATATCTTCTCCAACCATTCTCAAGTATATTTAAAAGTGGAGAATTAATTAGGAAAGGAGGGAAGTGGATTTACAAAGAAAATCTTTAAATTTGTGAGGAATATTAAATATCCAAGAGAAAAGAGAAAAGAGAGGGATTTGAGTATAAATTTTAGTGGACTTTCAAAAGTAAACTTCTCCAACATCTCAAGCATCCTCTCCAACATCAAGAAAGAAAAATTCAAGCTTCAAAGATCAACCTTGCAACATCTTCATCAAGCTTAAAGAGTTTTCTTTGTCTTTATAATTGTGCTGAAATTGTATACCTTATATTTAGTTTCTCTTTCAAGTTTCTTTAGAGGAAGAACTTGGGGTGAAGGTTGGTCCAAGCCTAAAGTTAGATGTTGTATTAGTTGTGATTGGTAAACCAAGGTTAAAACCAACTGGGTTGATAGTAGGCTCGAAAAACTAGCGATGTAGGGTTGTGGTTGGTGAGTCCAAAAAAATCAACTGAATTTGTTTGTGAGTCTGAAAAATAAATATACTGTAATCAAGGAAGGATTATGGTAAATTTTTAAAGAGAGCTTGGAGAGTAGATGTAGGAGCAGATTACTCCGAATCACTATAAATTTGTATATTTGTATTGTGCTTTATTGTATTTAATTTACATACTTTCAATACTTGCTTAGCTTAATTTTATTTCACTGCTACATATTGTTCTCACCACACAATCACTCTAATTAGAAGCACATATTTGCTTAAAGCTCAAATTTGATTAAAAATATCCAATTCATCCCCTCTCTTGGGTGGCCATACCTGGATAATAAAAACTCATTAAGAAAAATCTTGTCAAAGGCCTACCAAAATTAAATTTTGACAAAAATCAAATTTGTGATGCTTGCCAATTAGGAAAACAAATTAAGAATCTTTTAAAGCAAAAGACATGATTTCAACATCTAGACTTCTAAAATTGCTTCACATGAATTTATTTGGACCTACTAGAACCAGAAGTTTAGGAGGCAAGAAATATGGATTTGTAATTGTAGATGATTTTTTAAAATTCACTTGGATAATATTTTTAGCACAAAAAGATGAAGTATTTAAAATTTTTATAAATTTTATCAAAAAATTTCAAATGAAAGAACACATCCATTGTAGGCATTCTAGTGATCATAATACTGAATTTGAAAATTAATACTTTAAAATTTTGTAATGAAAAGAATTGATCATAATTTTTTTGCACCTAGGACACCTCAACAAAATAGAGTGATAGAAAATATTGCACATTACAAGAAATGACACACATAATATTATATGAAAGTGATTTACCTAAATATTTTTGGAAGGAAGCCATCAATACCATATGCTATATTTTAAATCATGTATTAATTAGACCTATTCTAAAGAAATACTATATGAATTTTGGAAAGAAAAAATCAAACATAAACTATTTTCATATTTTGGTTGTAAATGCTTCATACTAAATAATGAAAAAAAAATTAAGAAAATTTGATACCAAGTTGGATGAAGATATCTTCTTAGGTTACTCCATATCAAGCAAGATATATAGAGTCTTCAACAAAGAACTCTTATTGTTGAAGAATCTATCCATGTAGTATTTGATGAATCTAATGACAAAACTTCAAAAAAGAAGATATTTTAGATGAAAATGTAGGAATTCTCAACAAGAAGATGGATAGCCTCACGTTGAAGGATGATTCTCTACAAAATAATGAAGAAGATTCAAGGAAGGAGGATGAAGAAGAAAAGGAGAAAAATCCACTCCAAATCAAAGAGAAGAGCTACCAAAAGAGTGGAGGTATGCACATGGATACCCTAAAGATCTAATTATCGGTGATCCATCACAAGGGATAAAAACTCGATCTTATCTTAGAAATATTAATAGTTACTTAGCTTTTGTATCACAAATTGAGCCTAAAATTATAGAAGAAGCTAAAAATGACCATTATTGGATAAATACTATGCAAGAAGAATTAAACTAATTTAAAGAATAAGGTATGGACACTCATTGATAGATCTAATAACTATCCAATAATTGGAACAACATGGGTGTATAGGAATAAACTAGATAAGTATGGTACCATTGTTAGAAATAAAGCTAAGCTAGTTGCTAAAGAATATAACCAAAAGAAACATTGATTTTAATGAAACCTTTGTTCCTATAGCTAGATTAGAGGCAATTAGGCGATTACTTGCATTTACATGCTTTATGAATTTTAAATTATATCAAATAGATGTAAAAAATTTATTCTTAAATGGATACATAGCAGAAGAAGTATATGTTGAACAACTATCTGATTTTGAAAATTATGCATTTTCAAATTATGTCTTCAAATTACATAAGGCTTTGTATGGATTAAAACAAGCTCCACGTGCATAGTATAAAAAGTTGAGTAATTTTTGTTAGATAATAAATTTGTCAAAGGTAATATTGATAAAATATTATTCTTAAAAAAAAAAGACAATGACTTGTTAGTGGTACAAATCTACATAGATGATATTATCTTTGATGCTACTAATGAATATCTTTGTCAAAAATTTGCCAAATTTATGTAAGATGAGTTTGAGATGAGCATAATAGAAGAGCTAAACTTCTTTCTCAGACTCTAAATTAAGCAAAGTAAAGTAGAGATCTTCATCAATTAAATAAAGTACACAAAGAAAATGCTTAAGAAGTTTGGGATGGAGACTTCAAGACCCATTGGCACCCATGAGCCCCTCGTATAAGCTTGATGAAGATGAAAAGATAAGAAGGTAGATACTAAACTATCTAAAGGTATGATAGGATCATTATTTATCTTATCACAAGTAGACCAGATATTATATTCAATGTATGCATGTGTGCTAGGTATCAATCAGATCCCAGAGAATCTCATTTATCAGTAATTAAAAAAAATTTAATACTTGTCTGGTAAATTTAATGTAGGTTTATGGTATGATATATTATCACCATTTGAATTAATTGGATATTCGGATGCTGATTTTGCTGGGTGCAAATTAGATAGAAAAAGCACAAGTGGCACCTATCAATTTTTAGGAGTTAATTTGATCTGATAGTTTAGCAAAAATAAATTTGATAGCACTATCTACAGATAAGGCCGAGTATATTGCTGTTGCAAGTTGTTATGCTCAAATCTTGTAGATCAAATAATAACTTGAAGATTTTGGCATCAAACTCAATAAGATCCCAATAAGCTGCGATAACACCAGTGTAATTAATTTAACTAAAAATCTAATTCAACACTCAAGATCTAAATATATTGAAATAAGACACCATTTCATAAGAGATCATATACAAATAATGATGTGATGCTTGAATTTGTTTGTACTGATAACAACTTGCTGATATATTCACCAATCCCCTTAGTGAAGAAAAATTTAAAATCATTAGAAGAGATTTAGGGATTTGCTACCAATCGAAATGAATTTTAATCTCTAAATCCCAAAATAAGTTGAATCAAATCTAAACTAATCAATTTTGCATGCATAACCATTGATTGATGTCACTAGGAATCTCCTAATACTTTTTATGTGCTGAATTTTCTCTAAAATTATAAAAAGTTTTAGACTCATGCTTGAGTTGACTCAAAAATAAACTTCAGTCAACTCACGCTTGAGTCGACTCAAACAAAATCTTGAGTCGACTCAATTGTCGGGGCCACAAGTTTTTAAATGGGTCCATGACTCTTCACATCACACTAAAACCATTCGAAAACCCGACACCCCTTCTCCAAGACCCCTTTCTACAGTTCTCCTCATGATCCCAGCCCTGTATCTCCTAATCAATACTTGATTCTTGGTAGATTTGAGAGAAATGGTGCGGACAAGGCATATGGGGTGGAGATCTCTCTCGAGTCAGAGCGCTGAACAATGAGAGCGAAGGAAGAAGGCTCAGTTAGATTCCTCATCTCAAGCGATCGAGTCGCCCAACCCACTATTTAACTAAAATTTTGAGCTGAATCTATTTGAGGAATAAGGTACAGAGTCTTTCCCTCTTCCACATCCCTCTCCATCCAAGAGAACAAGAACTAGGGCCGTTTCCTCTCCATCCAAGAGAATGGCAACAAGGGCCATTACAATGGGAAGAGAGTAGATTTTGCATTTTTTGAGGAATACCATTTCTCAATTGGTCCATGACTTGACAGAATGGGGTGGAAGAATTTTTACTGCTTAAATATCCCTATGTACCCTAAGTTGATCAGAAAATTTTATGCAATTTTGAGGAGAGGAGCAGTTGAGATAACTACTACTGTGAAGGGTGTTCAATTTGATATTTTTGAAGAAAGCCTACCTAGAGTTTTACTTTATCCCTAGAAGGAGTTATCCCCAAGAGAGTGTCTAATAAGAAGGAAGTATTGAGGATTATTGTTAGTAGAGAGGATGTTGTTGGAGATATAAAAGCCTCCACACTTTCTGTAGAGATGCGGGTGCTGCATCATATTATTGGAGGGATCTTTATTCCGAAATTAGGGAGGCATGACTTTGTGTCGGAGAAGGAGTTGTGTGTCTTGTATCATATTATTCAGGGGATACCTCTGAACCTTTTTGAACTTATGATGCATCAGATTAGAGAGGTAGCAGCCAAGAATAAGGTTGTCTATCCTATAAGATAGCATTGACCAGAGTATTTGAGACAGTAAAAATTTCATTAGAAAATGAAGGATTTAAGAATTTATCTCATTTTGATGTTTATGATGAAAAGGCATTTGACTCATATGCACTTTCATGTTGAGGCTGGGAGATGGGTGAGAAATGAGTTAGGTCAGAAGAGAAGGGAGCTCAGGGTATAAAAGATAGGAGAGCTGTCTACACCCATTGCCCCTAGAGCTCCATTTGATTATCCTTCATTATCTAAATCTGCACCTGATCTTCCTTCACCGGCCACACCACCTGCTAGATCCCCTACAGCCTCTGCTCCTCAGCCAGCAGCTACTGATTCTACCATATTGGAGAGGCTGGTTGATCTTATCTCAACTAGACTTAGTATCCAGATAGCAGTAGTATCTAAGAGAGTAGAGGACATTCAGATTGAGATGAAGTCCATATCTGAGAGACTCACTATACTAAAGCAAAGAGGACAACAGCCAGATGCCCCACTAATCTTTCTGAGGAAGCATCAGAGATTGCTCAATTGAGGGGAAGAGTTGAGTCAGAAGGCTCTGAGATGCTTGGAGCTATCAGCAGACTTGAGCAGACCTAGCAGTGAGGCATCATGTCTATGCTTGGAGCTATGGAGAGTCTGATTGGGAGGATTGAGAGACTTGCCCTAGGTGTTGTGCCAGCAGTAGTAGCAACAGATGCAGCTGCCAGAGCCGCCATGTCTCATCCTCCATCAGCTCAGTATCAACCATCTGCTCCACCATCGGTTCAGTCACATGCACAGTCATCAGTTTCTACTCAGCCATGGCCTTCTGTCCAGCCCCAGTTTACTGTACAATCCATCCAGCTATCTGCTAGTTAGAGCAGACCACCTTTCGGAGTATACACTAGAGCTAGAGTTGGATTTTTCACATCTTCGAGGGTTGGTCCATCGGGCAGGACTAGAAGCTGGAGAGCTGGAACTTCATCATCTCGAGCTTCCTCATCCAAGACCTTGGAGATTCCTTTTGATGAGGATTAGAGGCATAGAAACTTTTGTTTAGCTATATGATGTATTAGGACTTCTGTTAGGACTTAAGGTTATATTTAGACTTTTGTGTTATCTTTTGGACTCTTGTGTTTGTGTTGGCTGACTTATCACTGTATTAGTGTGATTTGCTTATATTAGCTGACTTATATGACATTGTATATTAGTGTACTATGACCTAGCACATTCATTTTGATGAATGCAATGCTATACTATTACCTTTCCTTATTCTTGTGATATGGAGTATTCTAAATTCCTTATACCTTGCTCTTTTGGTTGATGACAAAAGGGGGACTAGAAGAGTATATGAGCATTGCTTGCTTTGACATGTTTGCCTTGACATGTACGTCATATCAATGAGCATTGCTTGACATGTACCTTATATGAATGAGGATTGCCTGCTTTGTTATGTGCCTCATATGCATATGCCTCATGAATGTATCATAAATGAACTCATATGCCTTATGAACGTATCTATGTCTTATGAATATAAATTTCAGCTTAACATATAAGTATAGCAATGAGCCTTAATGTGTATCATATGTATGTGTCGATATCTCATGTTCAATTATATGAATGAAGAATTTTGCACATATAGCACAATCAATGAATGAGCATTGAGCTTGAAATAAATATGGGCACACACTAAGGGGGAGCAAAATCAAAATTTATGGAAAAGCTTATATCTTTATTGACATAAGCTTATATCTTTATTGACTCAAGTATACTTCTTAAAAATTATGTATATGTCTTGTCAATTGCTCATATACTCAAAAGTTTTGTCATCATCAAAAAAGGAGAGATTGTTGATCTCAAGGATTGATTTTGATGAATAATAAAATATTTGAGTATATATATTTGAACTAATAAGCTTTTTAAGATTATGTTTCAAGATAAATTATAGAGTATCAAAAAAAAGGTTCAATAATATATTTGAGAATAAAAAGGAAGAATCTAAAGCTTTTGAAGAGTATTGTACATCTCAAACAAGGCTGGAGGAAGATATTTGAAGATTGAAATTGAAGAGAAATTCAAATTGAAAAACATCACAAAAAATTCAATGGAGGGCATCTCAAGTTGACTCAAAATGATCCCGAGTTGACTCAACCAAAACAGCACACAAAAGTATTTTGGCATGTTCTTAAGTCGACTCAAGTCTAGCATGAGTCGACTCAAAGATGAGCTGAGAAGTCAAGTCGACTCAAGTTGCTCGAGTTGAAGCCACAGGATGCCAATAGAAAGCTGATTTTTGAGATAAAAGATTCACAGATCATTGAGTCAACTCAAGACATAGTTGAGTCAACTCAAGGCTCAAGTTAAGTTGACTCAAGCTCAATTTGAGTCGACTCAAGTTCCAACGGCTAGTTCTGTAGAGAATTTAGAACGGTCTAGAATACTTTTAACGATTATTTTCGAATCCCAACAACTAGAAATGACTTTTTGAAGTCCCAAATAGTGGTTTAAAGTCTCCAACAATTTTTGAAGTGACAAGATAAGAGAATCAAAGTGAGAAACACAAAAATAAGTGAAAAAGACCAAGAGCATTGAATTAAGTACTTTCATTCCTCAACCACCTGATCAATCAAATCAAGCAGTGCCTTTTCAGTAAGAAGACATCTCCTCCAACCAAAAAAGCTTCCTCAAAAAGATTCCTCAAGCAATCATCTACAATCATTAGCTCATTAAAGGAGCTTTGTGTAGTCTTGTCAACTTGCTTTTCTTTCACTTTGTTGTAACTAGCTTTAATTAGGATTGAAGCTAGGGGATAGGCTCATCCAAGCCTAAGAATTGGAGTGTAAGCCAAGGATTGGCTTGTTTGTTGGTTATGGTTGGTGATCCGATGTAAAATCAACTAGATTTTGGATAGTGAGCCTAGAAACTATCCGACTGTAATCTTGAAAAGATTATAGTGAAATTTTTAAGTAGGTCTTGAAGAGTGGATGTAGGTACTAGGGGCACCGAACTACTATACATCGGTTGTATTTGTGATTGTGTTCTTCTTTCTTAATCTTTTTGTATTTATATTTCTGCATATCCTATTTATGCACTCATCATTACTTCACTAGTTTTCAAATAGCACATTATTTGCTTAAATTTTGAAAAACCCAATTCACCCCCCTTTGGATTGTTCTACTGGGCAACACTGATCGAGAGTTGGAGAGGACTTTGAGATCCTTCACCCCAAACTCTTTTGCTAGTTGAAATCTGATAACAAGGACTTGGTACTCAACCTCATTATTGGATGCTTTGAAGTCGAATTGGAGGGTATACTCCATTATGACTCCATCCAAGCTGGCAAGAATGAGCCTACCACCGCATTCTTGTGCATTTAAGGCTCCATCGACGTGCAGAATCTATCATGGAGATTCTTCAAAGTCCTCGAATCTTGTCGAGGATGACTCTCCAGCATCCTTAGATCTCGTCGAGGATGGCTCATCATTGGGAATGGTGCACTTTGCCAGGAAGTTGGCGAGTGCTTGAGCTTTCATGTAGCCTGAGGTTGAAAGTTGATGTCAAATTCTTCGAGCTCGATCATCCATTTCGCCATACACCCAGAGGTATCGATCCTTTGAAGGATCATCTTTAGAGGCTGATCAGTTAGGATGACCACTGAGTGGGCTTGGAAGTAGGGTTAGAGATGTCATGCCGAAGTGATGAGCACATAGGTCATCTTTTCAACCTTGGAGTACCTTGTTTCCACATCTCGAAGAATCTTGCTCCTATAGTAGATCGATTTTTGGGCCCCTACATCTTCTCAGACTAAAACCAACTAATAGCATTGGGTGAAATAGCTAATTATAAAAGTAACTACTCACCTTCTTCCGACTTGGAGAGAAGTGGAGGGGATCTGAGATATTGCTTGAGATACTCGAAGGCAGTTCGGCACTCCTTCAACCACTCAAAGTTCTTTATCTATCTCAGTATCTTGAAGAAGGAAAGGCACTTCTCAATCAATCTAGAATAAACTGAGTGAGGGCTGTAACCTGACCTGATAAACTTTGAATGTCTCGCTTGGTGTTCGAGTGCTTCATGTCGAGGAGTGCTCAAATCTTCTCCAGGTTAGCTTTTATTCCTTGCTAGGTCATCATAAAATGGATGAACTTTTCTGAAGTAACTCCAAAGATACACTTATTTGGGTTGAGCTTCATTTGGTATCATCGTAGCTCACTGAATGCCTCTTCTAGGTTAGCAATATGCCGATCTATTTTCATACTTTTGACAAGCACATCATTGATGTAGGCTTCCATATTATAGCCGATCTGGTATTTGAACACCTTGTTGATGAGGTGTTGATACATCATACCTGTATTCTTTAAACTGAAAGACATCATTTTATAATAATACAAATCTCTGTTGGTTGTGAAGGTAGTCTTTTTCTCATTCTCAGGTGCCATTCAAATCTGATTGTATTCTGAGAAGGCATTATGAAGCTCAAAAATTGGTGTCCCGAGGTGGTGTTAATGAGTTGATCGATCCTCAAGAGTGAGAAGCTATCCTTTGACAAGCTTTATTGAGATCGATATAGTCGATGCAGATTCTCCATTTCTCATTGGCTTTGTTGACCATGATAATGTCGGAGATCCATTCTATGTAGTGGATTTTTCAGATTAATCCCACTGTCATCAACTAGTCGACTTCTTCATCGATGGCTCGCTATTGCAGTGAGACAAGACTTCTTTCTTTATTGTACTGGTCGGTGATCTAGATTCACATTTCAATTTATGAACGATAATATCAGAAGAAATACCTGGTATATTTGATGCTGACCAGATGAAGATGTCCATATTGGCTTGCAGAAAAGTTATCAATCGATCCTTGTAGTCAGCTATCAGCTGGAAATCGATCTGAATTGCCTAGGTCCGATCATCTCCAAAGGGGATAGCGACAAGCTCCCGACTGGCTCTCCTTGACTCTTTTGTTTCCTCCATGTGATCTTTGATTGGTAAATCCTCCATTGGTTTCTTCCCCTTGATAGTAGTGAGGAAGCATTGTCGAGCAAGCGTATGACCTCCTCAGCTTTTTCCTACCTCACTTTGGATCAGGAATCAGACCAGCAAGTGGTATGTGGAGATGATCACATGAAGTACATTAAGTCTCAATTGTTCGAGGATTGTGTTGTAGGTAGAGAGTACTTAGATAATGAGGAAGGTCAGCTGCACGGTTTGTTGCTAAGGTTCCTTTCTGGTGATCACTGGCAGAGTGATTTCTCCTTTCACTGCCACAGTCTCCTAAAAACTTAACTAAGAGAGTATTCACTCACCTTAGTTGGTCAGTTGGTAGTTCATTCATTGAAAATATCATAAAATAAACCATCCGTAAAGCTTTCATTATCAATAAAGATTTTTTTACATCATAGTTAGCTATCATCATAGAAACAATGACAAAATCATCATGAGGAGTTTAAACTCCTTTGATATCACCATCAGAAAAGCAAATAACATCTTTAGTCCTCTGTCTCTTCAGACTTTGGTGTCTTCTTCTATCCCCCTGTTGCCATCGAGGCCCAAGATCATGTTGACCCTCAGGGGCTCGTTCTACCACTCTCGAATATATTTCTGAGGTAGCCCCTTCAAATGAGAATCTTGATCTTATCCTTCCATTGGAGGCACTCCTTGGTGTCGTGACCATAGTCGTGATGAAAGTGGCAGTATTTTCTCTTGTTCCACCGTGTTAAGGGAGACCTCATTAGCAGAGGTAGTCTTGACCCTCAATCCCTGTCAAAATTTGAGCATGAGGGGCAGTTAGTGGATCATAGTCGTTGTAGCACCGAGGTGGGCTCCTTGGCTCAAGGGCTTTTGCTGGTCGGGAGGTCCAGCTTCAAGCTGGTTCAAATGCATGTCCTTCTGTGCATGCTTCTTTTTGTTGGGAGCATGGGCTTCCTCCTACTGACGCATGACTCAGCCCTCTTTGGCCTGCATGTACTTAGGGGCATAGGCCAAGAGATCAGCATAATCCCTCGAGAATGTCTTATCGAAGGAATAGATGAGGTACTCATCGTGGAGGCCTCGCTTCAGGGCTGACATGGTGATGGCCTCGTCCATATTATGGATGTTGAAACACACCACATAGTCCCACAAAGATTTGCCTTCTTCTTGAATGATGGAGAAGAGGCTATCCATAGTCCTCGGCTAGACCTGATTGTTGCCAAAGTGAGCAACAAATTCATGGTCGAGTTGCTCAAAAGAGAAAATGGACCTTGGCTAGAGTCTAGAGTACCAAATCTGCGCTACTTTCTTTAATGTTGCTAGGAAGGTGAGGTAGAGGAGGGCATCTGAGATGTCTTAGAGCATCATAAGGGCCCTATAGCCCTCCAAGTGATCCAATGGATCAGTAAAGCCATCGTATGGTTCTACCGATAGCATTTTGAATCAATGGAAGATCGATTCCTAGAGAATGGAGTGGGAGAAGGGCGGTCGAGTAGTAAATCTGACATCACCATTTCACCTACTATCCATCTGGATGTCACCTAAGCAGTGCTCAATCTACTAAACTTTTCTCTTAAGATCATCCTACTGATGAGATCTTTCGAGGTGTAGGGAATAGCTCGGAGTAGAGTCTTTACCGAAAGAAGCAGGGGAACATCGCTATTATCTACCATGGCTAGACCCACAGTAGGATGGTGGTCGTTGATCGATCGAGGTGGATTGGTGGCTTCTTGGAGGGGGTTTCTCCAAGATCAAAGATTGATCTCGAGATAGCACAACCCAAGGAGCAGGCTAAGATAGTTGCTACTACTCTGTGATCTACTACAGATGTTGGACAATGTTAGTCAATGTCTAGATCTGGTGGATTAGATTGTTAAACTACTGCGGATCCACCATCACGGGCAACTACACCGACTGTACAAGCCCATTCAGGGTGGACAATTAGGCAGCTTAGCGCTAGCTTTATTGGGCAGATTGTCAGCGAAAAGTGGTGGGATAGTTGCATCTTGCCATCCTCTCTCTCTCTTCCTGTGGGTTGCTAGAGCCCTTCCTCTAGTGTTAATTTGTTGCCACAAGACTTCAGTTGAAGCTGATGTGGTCGAGGACAGATGCTGATCTGAAAATCGAGATACCAAAAAAATCTGTAAGAGAAGTCTACACATGCAGGGGGCTCTCCGATGGAGGACCCTCCGATGCCTAAGTCATCAAAGCTTGAGAATAGTAGAGGAGAGAGAGAGAGAAGAAGGGTGAGAGTGCAAATGGCATTTTCTCTCTGGAGTAGAGCTTACCTCGAGGGTCCTCCTCTTACCGCTTTTTGTAGAGGTGGAGAGGTAGGCCATTTTGTCTGAACCCAGTAGCCCATTAGGCTAGACCACAATCTGCTAGGCCATTAGGATAGAAAATCTACCCACTAGCCTATAAATCAAAGGTCGTGAGTCATGGGTAGCGCCCACATTCTGACAATTTGTTGGAAGATTTCAGATGGTAGCCCATGTGACTAGATAGGCTAGTGGTCTGAGGTCGGCATATAGCCGAGGCCTCGGCTCGAATGTGTCTACATTGATGTCAGTTATGGAATCTCATCCCATATGGTTGGCAAGATCTCGATCATTTGGGTGGTAAGCTCCTGAGCCTGGGTTCGGACGGAAGCAGGTGAAGTTATTTCAATCTGACTCCTTATGGTGATCTTGATGAGTCATCGACTGGAGTCATCAGCGATAGTCCCACCATTGGATTGGTGGTAGTGGATTGATGTTCTTGTCATGTGACCAATGATGATGCCTAGGGATTTAGTTTGATGAAGTTGTCTTCTTTCAAGACATCCAGATGGTGTTCATCATTTGGAGTCCACCTCACTATTTTAGCCAATCCAAAGAAGATATCCGAGGATGAGTCCCGAGCACAATGGCTGAGGAAGTATGATCCCATAACAATATCCTATGCATCTATTGTTGGTAGTTTGAACTACGCCTATGTTTGTATATATCCAGACATTGCTTGTACTGTATCAATGCTTGGATATTATCAACATGATCTGTGAATGAGCATTGGAAGGCTACCAAGAAAGTTAAACATTATTTGTAAGATATAAGAGTTTACATATTCATATACAATCGATTTAATCATCACGAAATAATAGGCTATTCAGATTCAAACTTTGCTAGATGCATTGATAGTAGGAAGTGTACCATCGGATATATCTTTCTACTTGTATGAGGTATTATATCATGGATAAATATAAAATAAGATTTTGTTCATTATATCCACTATGGAAGTAGAGAACACAGCTTATATGAGACTTCCTCATGAGCTATATAGTTGCGAAATTTTATCATGGGACTTAAAATTATTGACTCTATTAGTAGATCGATAAAATTATATTGTGATAATAATTCTGCAGTAAAATTCTCCTACAGTACGAAGAGTACAAGCACCGACAGATATATTGGTGTTAAATAATTGGCTCTTTATAAGAGAATAAAGAATATAGTATCTATGGAACATATTAATAAAGAGTAAATGATTGTAGATCCACTGGCTAAGGACTCGCTCTCGAGATTTTAAAGAATCATATGGAATTCGATAGCTTATTTATGATTGATATATATTGGACACTATGTATAAAGTCATCACATTGAGTTTTATAATAAAGTTCAGCTTATTTATTTTATGTTAATCAATTGTTTACCATATCATATAAAGAAGACTTAAGGAGACATAAAGTTTCATCTATTTATAAAATAGAATTCTACATAAAAACTTGATTATAAGTTGTCATTAATATTATAATGCATGAAAAGTAGTATATTGATTGATAATACATTTGCTGCCATGATTCACACTGATGCATATTTTATAATCAAGTATATACTATATATCTTATAAATTAAGTTTTAAATATGAATCCATATCAGTTTTCAATTACCAAATCTAGATAAAATTTTATTAAATATTTTAAAAAAATTATATAATTAAAATGAAGATGATTATATAAAGTTGGATCAGGTAGAAGAATGTTGGAATTTATCCAATTAAGTCCCATTTGGATGTGACCCATATTAAAATGTATCAAGATTTATTTTTAGTTGGTTTAATTCAATTGGAACTTTGACTAAAGATAAACCTCCGAAAAAGTGATAAGGATATACTTGATGGTTATTGTGATAAAATTAAACTCAACATAACTATAACGATAATGTCTGTCATAGTCTTGTAACAGATTCTAATACCGATTTTGATGGGTGAAGCATGCAAGAAAAGGATATTTTCTATGAATTCGGTAACCAACTCATCCAAGAGAACTTGCGAGGTCTTTCCTATCAGAAGGCTAATTCTTCTTTTTTTTTCCCATTTTCAATAGATAGCCAATGGTTTCTCATATATAAATATATATATATATATATACATATATATATATCTATACATATATATANATATATATAT